>AYEL01072482.1:0-142638 GCA_000484575.1 Olivierus martensii
TTATAAATTATAATTAATTTTTTTTGTATACTTGGTATTTATTAAATAATTAGTTATTTGCAATTATGTAGAAAATTAGCAGTCGGATGGTATTAGTATAAACAAACAGATTAAGATATCAATCACTTTTATTATATTTTAATCTTATAAAATTAATAAAAAACAAAAAAAGATATAAAATAGTTAATCATAAATAGAGTTTTATATAATTTAAAAAAATGAATTCATGATTATTATCAGATATTTCTACCATAGTTTAAAGATTATTTATAATAGCCTTATTTTAAGATAATTTTTTAAAATATAAACCTATGCTATGAGTACAGTGTGGAAAAAATGACGCATAATAACGGGAATACTAACTTCAAAACAAAAAGTTTAAAAAGAAAGAAAGTCACTATAAAGAATCGTTCTCGACAAATTATCATAAGTAAATTCATCCTATTCTATGATTCTATCTTAAGTAACAAAAAAATTAATAATTATACTGAGAGATAAAGGCAGATATGTTAAGAGTCAAAATTCCAGGCCATGCTAATGAACAAATTACAAGAGTTGTACCCTTCTAAATTATTTATTTATTTATTCCCACATGAACTATGAATTCTTTTATTAACTCAAATTCATGAAGATACTTGCATTTTTTGTGTTTGCTTTTTTTAAGTAAGCTTCTCTGTGCTTCCTGCCTGGTTGTAAGTAGAAAGAAACTAATTTCTTTGCTACTTACAATCAGTACCAAATTGACGATAGATTCTTTTTTATCTCGAGAACAACCTATTTAAAGAATTATTTTTATACGTACGTGCTTTCAGATTTTTCTGTCTACTATATAAGTGACGGACATATTTCTTTACCATCACTTTAAATCTTAAATGATATCTAGAAGAAATGATGAAAGTTCTAGTGGACATAAATTCTAAAATGATTCTAAAACAGAAAATTTCACTCTCTAAAATTATAGATAAAATGTCAAAACAAGATTTTTCTCTTTTCTACAACTGCACAATATTAATTTTCATATAGTTATTAAATAAATTTATTCATATTAATTCATTGTTAATAATAGTTTTCGTAGTTATATATAATACAAATCTATAACTATGATAATATCTCTTTCGTAGTTATAGAGTCTTACTATAACTCGTGATTTAAATTAGTCGATAATCTATATTCAAGAGTGTTATATGAGATTCGAGATACTAAATATAATTCATAAATTAATGATGTCTCATTTCTATTAATAAAAAATGAATATTTTATAATTTGTAATAAAATATTCAGTTATTTATTAAAGTATATTTAAAATTATTCAGTTTTCAGTTTAGTTTCTATATTATATCTAGATTAGTGATCTCCAAAATGCAGTGCGCGCATTCCAAGGGATGCATAAGAAATTTTTAGAAGGGATGCATAAGAAATTTTCATTTTATTTTTTGTTCATTATAATACATGTCTGTTTTATGAAGTGCATGCTATTTTCTTTATTGATATATAATGCCTGAGTAAAAACGTTTAGAGACGGCTAATCTAGAACCCTAAATTCTCAAAGTAGTATAAGAACGATGAAGCTTACTCACTGAAATAAGTTACGCCCTATCCATAATAAAATTTTGTTCTAAAATAAGTCCAATACCTTATCCATACAGACGTTCACTTATAATTTTTACCTTCGGATGTCAAACTTGTGTTTTGCTTAAATCTATACAATAGCTCCAAACAGCTATGTTATATTTAGTTATGTAATATTATTTATAGTACACAAATCTATATAATTGTTAATTTGTTATGTAATATAATCTTATGTAATAAATACATAAGATTATATAACAATTTTAATAATTATTTACTGCACTAATTTAACTAAACGAATCTAGCCAAACTCCCCCTGGCGGATAAAGTTTGCTTAGAGTGATATTTACTGTACTACTAGTAAATATAAATTTATTATTATTTTTTTTTTTTTGAAAAAGAATTAAGAATCATATAGTTTACAGTACTGAAAAATTTCTATAGATATTCCAATATATGTATCTACTTACTTTATTTCTATTATTGAAGCTCGAGTAAATGTGTCCTCGGTAAGACTGTATTTACTTTTCAGAAAGTTTATATTCTGAATATCCGAAACGGATGCTGCAATGAAAAAAAAAAAATTCTTTATTATGCGAACTAGTTCTCTAACAAAAATTTTATGAAATCGTTATAGAGTTACATTTATGTACCTCGTTCTATACTATATCTAAGTTTCTCTTGTTGTTTTAATTCGGTTTCTAGTTCCGAAACGACTGCTTCCACTATTGGAACTAACATGGCTGTAGCCGCTGTATTAGTTATCCACATAGAGAGGAAAGTAGTGGTAATTAAAAATCCAAGTACTAACCTGTTATAAATGATGAAATAATTACGGAAAGTAGCAATAAAAAATTATCTTTGTTTGAATTATTGTTTTTTCGAATTTTATAACTGGCAATGAATTTTTTTAGTTGCCATAGAAATAATCTAAAATACAATATTCTCTCATATTGTCTTTGCTTCGTTTCCATACTTCATAATTATGTTTAAAGTGATTTTATTGTTTGATTTAGTTCTGATTTACATAAAACAGTATGAGCTTTATATTTTTTCAATTGCAATAGAGCAATATTAACGTACAGTGGACTCCCGTACAACGCGAGGGATACGTTCCGCGTTATAGGAAATCGCGTAATACGAAACATGCATTATCAGACGGTTTTATGGGAATTTAAACTTGTATCTATGAGTTCCAGTTGGTTCCAGCCAACGATCCAGCACTGATCACATATTGTTAATGAAGATGCGCGTTAATTCAAATATGATTTTGTTGTGTTCATAGTGTCAGGCCTCGCGTCCACATGCAATTATCAGTCGATCAACTATTTAATTGCAGGAGTGAGAACAAATGATTCCTATGAGGCTGCGCCCACTAGAAACTCTTTTGTTGGCGGATTAAACAATAGAAGTCCTTTGTTCTCACTCCTGCAATTAAATAGTTGACCGACTGATAATTGCATTGAGCGCGAGACCTTAATTAACTTGTTTTAAAAAATGTTTCTTTTAATAAACAAAAACAGAATACAGGCAACTGAATTTTAAAAAATATTATATATGTTACAGGACAAACCCGAATTTAGGAAATACTAGAATTTCCTAGTCAAGTTTTCAGCTCCGCCCTCTTTTTCCAGGCATTTAATTTTATCTGATTCTTGATTTTGTTTTTACTTTTGAATTTATTAATATGATATTTTTAATTCTAAAATAAGATTATTATGCATTATCTTTAGAGATTTTTTTGAAATATTGATATTTAATATAAGATTTCTAACATGGTTGCCATAGGACGTAAAACAATCAATCTTTAACGGTATGTGGGTGTTATAAGAAATATATAATGGTCTTTTATTGTTGCATATTTGGATGCACAAACTTGAAAGATAGAGATGACATCTTATAAGGATCAACACAGCACATTTAGCAGTAGGATACATAAACACACTTTAATTTTTTATTAAAAACAATTTCAGTATACATGGATACTATCTTCAGTTAACGAAAACATTCTAAATTAGAACTACAAAACGAATCTTATCTAATAGAACAGAATACATTTCAAATATAAAATTATTTTAAAAAACGTAAAATTTATCTAAGCATAAAAAGTTTACAGAAACATTATTCCACCTTATATTATTTACACTAACTGGGAGGTAGATAATAAAACAATTACGAATAAAACATCATAAATACTAACAATTTTCTTTTACTGCGCATTTCCATGCTAGGCTCAGTTCCTCTGCTTGTCTAACAAATTGACTACATTATCAGAAAAATTACACTTTACGATTTCTAGTTTCTCCCTTATTGGCAGATCTTTACAATTGTTAATAGTCTTAACCACCTTGGCATCTTTCCAATCAATACTTATATCTTTTTCATATGCCCTCTGGGCAAATGTGGTTACGAGATTGCCTTTGGCAATACTATCCCTATGTTCATGTAACCTATCTTTGAAATTTCTGCCTGTAGCCCCTAAATATACTTCTGGTTGGTTATCATCCACGTTATAAAAAGGTATTTTATATGCGCCTGATTTAAAGCCCTCCGTTCTTTTATCTTTCTCATTGCGCAGTAAATTAAAAACTGTGGGCGCTCTCTTAAAGGTACATGTCATGTTGTTAGATTTAAGAGCCTTTTTCACAGTCGGATGGACTTTTATGAGTCTTAACATAGGTGAAAACACTTGGACATGGGTTAGTAATTTTCTCACTAGAGATAAAGTTTGGCCAGTTCTTATGTTTAACTAGTTTATCAACCCTACAATCTAAAGCATCAGTGGGATTTTTTGCTAACTCCTCCACATTAGAGTCCAAGACAAATTGTCTAATGTACTTTACATAGGAATCGTCTTTCAGTATGACTATTCTCCTGGACTTGTCCTCTCTGGTTACAATTAATTTCTCATTTATAATCCATTCCACAGTTTTACACACTTTCATATCATCCACGCCAATCATATTCTCTGAAAGTTCTAAACTTTGGAACCTATTCTTATATTGTTCATTAACAAAAGCCCATCTCTGTTTCTCCGCTTGTAATTCGTTGTTGAAATTAATATAAAAGAATAATAATTAGAAAACATCTGTTACATATTATCAACTATTTGTATGTGTTACATAATGAGTTAAACTAAATCACACATGATGACTGTAAAATGACAGAAACCCATTGGACTAAACTCCGGCACCTACTCTTATCTTGTTCATTAACAAAAGCCCATCTCTGTTTCTCCGCTTGTAATTCGTTGTTGGAACTGATCAGCCTTTCTAAAATCGGAATATCTTCAATCGTATTTATAGCTTCATATAATGCGCATGCTGGACTTTTAACTAACAGGTCAACCGCAAATTGCGGGACAGGGATATCATCCATAATTGTGGCAACATCTTCTAAGTGAAGAACTCGTTTGTTACTATTTTTCAGTTGTTTACGAAATATCCACTTCAATTTCTTGACATATTTTATTATCTATCTCCCAGTTAGTGTAAATAATATAAGGTGGAATAATGTCTCTATAAACTTTTTATGCTTGTTAAATTAATTTTATGTTTTTTAAAATAATTTTATATTTGAAATGTATTCTATTCTATTAGATAAGATTTGTTTTGTAGTTCTAATTTAAATGTTTTCGTTAACTGAAGATAGTATCCATGTATACTGAAAATGTTTTTAATAAGAAATTAAAGTGTGTTTATGTATCCTACTGCTAAATGTGCTGTGTTGATCCTTATAAGATGTCACTTGAAGAGTAAACAGTTCTTTAGAAGTTTAAACTTATACTGGTAGTTCCACCTATTTCCAAAGGATAAACAATTAAAACAAGAATGGGAAGTTAAATTGAGAATGAAATGTAAGTTGATGAGTTTGTCTCATTTATGCAGTGCATATTTCCTCAAGACCGATTATTGCACTTTAGAAGGTTAGTAAACACTGCAAAATTTTATTAACTGAAATATAAGTTGCTGAAATAAATCATGTTTAATAGAAAAAGTAACTTATTCAGTTTCAGGAAATTCAAATATAAATAGCATCATCAGAAAATCATTTATTCAATTTATAGAAGCTGTTTTTCCCAATAAACTGAAAACAAAAAAGCACAAGCTACAACAATCAATAACTACTACAAAGATAAGTTACATAAAAGAATAATAATTAGAAAACATCTGTTACATATTATCAACTATTTGTATGTGTTACATAATGAGTTAAACTAAATCACACATGATGACTGTAAAATGACAGAAACCCATTGGATTTTAAAGATAATTCTATCCAATTCCAAACAATCTCTAAATTTTGTAAAATAAAATATTTTTATTCAAAAATTTTCATTACTTATATAATAATAAATCAACAACAAAACGATGTTGCATTGAGATCCAGTTATTTTGATTAATGTTTTATATCAATGCAATTAAACATTGATAAGACAGATTTATTCAAAAGTAATTTAATTATATTTACTTGTGAGAAAATTTGAATTGGTTCAGCACCCATTAGTAAGCATATTTATGAATATATAAATTTATATTAAATTCTCCTAAAATTCTTTAAATTAATATTTTTATTAAGTTAATTTATTTCAAAATTAAAAAACAAAAGCTAATAATTATTATAATAATTTTTAGTATTTTAAATAATTGGCTCATATATTATTCATTCCAAACAATTTAGAGATTGTTTGGAATTGGATGGTTATCTTCTTTAAAATCCAATGGTTTCTCTTACTGAATATTTCTCCCTTAAACTGTATATTTTGTTTCAGTCATTTTACAGTCATCATGTGTGATTTAGTTTAACTCATTATGTAGTACATACAAATAGTTGATAATATGTAACAGATGTTGTCTAATTATTATTCTTTTACGTAACTTATCTTTGTAGTAGTTATTGATTGTTGTAGCTTGTGCTTTTTTGTATTCAGTTTATTGGGAAAAACAGCTTCTACAAATTGAATAAATAAATCAGGTTTGTTTTAAAAATGTTAGAAAATACTTTAAAGCTATGAATATCAGTGGAAAATCCTTAAGCGTGGAACCATCCCATCACAAAATTTGCCTATATGGTTGTTTGAGACTGAAATGCCATTCAAGCAGTTATGTGCAAGACAAAACCGACATAGGAAACTAAATCAAGTTTCTGAAGAAAGTAAAATATTTTTTTTATATACTTCTAGTAATTTTTGATCATTTTACTAATATATTTTAAATATTACACGATGCCATTAGTGCAGTTAAATTTGGAAAATCAAAATGAAGAATTTCCTGATAACATCATGACAACAGGGCAACCTTTCTCAGAAAAAACTGAGGAACCAATCTGCAAGAAATGTTTACAGAATCATGATAAGGTTGATGAAATGTGTCAATCAATTACTCAATTAAGAAACAAGATTCAGTCATCAGATGAGTACATTTCTATTCTTAAACACTGTTGAAACTAACAAAAATGGAACAGGAGCTATTAGTCCATATTCAACAAATGAGAAGTTCCTTTTCTGCCCAGAATTTTGTTTCTGATGATAAGAAATTTAACTATTGGACAGGGTTAGCATCCTATTCATTATTTAAATCTCTGTTGTCATTTCTTGTACCAGGAGACTCTCAGACATCCATTAACTATATAGATATTTTATCTTCGTATTTACAAATTGGGGATCAGTTTTTTTAATTTTGATCAAACTGAGGCATAACTGTGACTTTAAAGATTTGGGAGAAAGATTTGGGCAAGATAATTCATCTGGTATATGATCAAATTTATTTGCAATCATTGACTCTAAAATATAAAAGACTGCTGCATGCCCATGTTCATTCAATCTTGAGGAAAAATATATCATTTAATTGTCTATAATTTTACATAATTTTTTTAAACTTAAACAGACCATACATTCTTTATTGTAAAGGACACTCTTTTATTTTAGACAGCTGTTCATTAGATTTATTTATTTTTTCAAAACTAAATTTAAAATCAGATCTCATAATATTGTTTTAGATTAGAGTTTCAATGTCTAATATCATACTAATGTGTGAATTTTTATAAAAAAAAATCAGGCAAATTTAGTTTAGTGTAAAACCATCATTAGTTATATTCTTTTAACTTGATAAAAACAGATTTGTCTAAAGTAAATTATGTTACCATTTTTTGGACTGTTCTAATCATTGTAATTACAATTATGTTCAATTCTTGTTAGATATTTCTTTGAACATTGATAATGATGAACTATTTGTGAGTTTGTTGTATTCAAAGCTATATTACCAAAAAACAATTGGAAGGGTAGTAACAAAATACAAAAATGAGTTGAATTATTTAAATATGTCATTGAAAGTCAATTCCCTTTCAAAAATTGTAGAATTTTATTTGTCTTTCTGGATTAAATAACTAATGAGAGAATGTTCTTAATAATAAATAATATTTGAAATAATGAAAAAGTTCAACTTAGTCTTGAAGCTTGTATTTACACAAACTGCAAGTATGAAATAAAGTGATTAGAATTTTATGATTTTTAAAAAATAATCATGCATTTAAAAAAATGCATTCATCAAAAAATATCATGAAAATGTCTTTTTAATTTTTGTTAAACAAATTTATAATTTGTTTAATCTTTTGTTAATTATACTTTTTATTATTTTATTAAAACTGTTCAGATCTATGTATATAACTTGCACAAAAATAGAAAAAAAAATGTTCTTTTGATCTTATATTATTCAAATTGCGCTTAAAGTAGTCAGTCTATTTTGATTGTAAATTTATTTAGATTTTGTAGAGACGTCATGATAGAACACTCAAGCACACGACCACATGCGATTTGTTTTCCGCTGTACAGACACCATATTGTGATGTCATGGCAGTGGGTGTTTCCCATGAAATCGGTCAACTGTAGTAGGCAACTAATAGATATATATAGTATTTTTTTTTAAGACTACATTAATTTATAACCTGATCATTCAAACAGAACTCCATCATAAATCAAAGACAATTTATTGAATATAAGCAAGCAGATGTCCAAAAATGGTTGTCATGAAAAAGTCAGTTAAAACAAGACAGAATTTATTTTAATTATATTTATTCACTTATATTTAAAAATTTGGTGTTTTTATTCACTAAATCAATCTTTAACATAAATATTTAGCATCTCAAATTTACAATACAAATAAATTTATTCTATTTGACATATATTGTATTTAATAAAATAATAATTATAAAAAACTCAACCTCTCTCTCTACATTTTTAGTGTGAAACTCACAGTAATTGAAACTGATATCATCATTGGTCAATAAATCATCCCAAACTGCAAAATTATTATTAAATTAAAGGAAAGCACTTTAGAGACTATAAATGTAAAAATTATATCCAAAATAATAAAAAAAATTTTTAACAAAGACTTTTATTTAATTCAAAAATAAAATAAGTTTCTGTTTAATGTCACCTTACTTAACATTGTTTCACTATTACATTATGAGCAAAAACTATATTGACCAACTAAAAATTAAAAATTTTAAGGAAGCAAAATGGAATAAAATCCTGTTTTCTTACATTTCCCTTCATAATAGAGAGAAAATGAGATAGAAACCTATAATTATAGAAAGTAAGATAACCATGCTTTATATGAGCACTTTAACTCAAATATATAATATTGTCTATGAACAATATATTAATTGAATTATACAGTACACAGATCATTTAACCAGATTAATTAAAAGCAAATAGCTTTTAATTAATCTGGTTAATTAAAAGCTTTGGTTTTCCATTTAAATAATCCAGGATTGAATTAGGAATCCACTTTTAAGAAAATTTATATATTAAGTCAATGGGATTTATGATTTCAGTTAATGTCTTTTTAATTAAAGTTGTTAAAGTTGTGATTTTCACGAACCTTACCCAATTGTTAAATGAGAACCCACTATATAATGTAATATTAAAAAAAAGATCAAAATAATTAATGTTTGCATTATAAAAATTTATTTTGGTAAAACATTAAATATTTTATGTAAAAGCTGAAATTTTCTAAAAACAACTGAATTGAAAAAAATAATTTAGTAAAACTGAAAAATTCTTGGTCTTACTATTTGAAAATACTCTTAATAGGAAAACTATTCATATTCAGACATTAGAAAGAGGGCATTCTTCATCTCATTCAATCATTAAATATCTTATTTCACTCAATTATTATATACTTCAATCATCCAATGGAATCAGAAAAGACTAATCAATGACACACATATTCAAAATGCATCTTGATATACTGTTATAATATGAAGAACAGGAATTCTAAAAAGTTCTATAGAAAAATTCATATTTATACAGCATGAGATGACACACCAAAGCAAGGGTTATTAAGTTCTACCTATTTATGATTTAATATTCAGTAAACTTAAGTATTTTGATCTAGCAGTATTCATAATAATAAGTTAAAAGATTCTGATTCAAATACATATACAGATAGCAAACTAGATTTTTCTAGAACCTATTATTGTTTATTAAAGAACATTCAAGTATCATCATCATCAACATATAGAATCATTTTAGTATTGAATGCTATATGTTACTGACAATGAGTAGATACATAAAAAGTATTTCAATAAAAAATATGCTAAAGAAAAAACTAATTTGTTGACAGAATCATGATAATGTAAATATGAAACTATTCTAAGGTTAAAATAAAATTTTATTTTAATCTCAGTTATGGTGTAATAATAAATGCTGAAATATGTTATAGTATATAGCAGGGCTGCCCAACCTTTTTATGACTGTGAGCTACTTTTTTCACCAGAGCGATATAGCGATCTACCAATATCCAGGGAACAAAAGTACAAAAATAGCAATGTTGTTTATATATTTCAAAATTTATTAAGTAAAATAAACAATTCTTCATAGCATGAAGATATGAAAATAACTACGAATGCATGGGAACATAAAACAAAAATTTTAATGCGATATTTGGCATTGTGTAGATTTTTGTAATTGATTCAAAATTTGGATTATATGACAAGAGGTAATCTTAAAATTTTTACCAACATATTTTGTTGTGAATGTAATTTAAATGTATAATTTTTGCTCTATGTATTTCGGAGTTTTTCAGATATTCATTTTCATAATTGGAGAGCATTGTTCGAAAATGACTTTCGATATTTCCCTTTTTTTTGGAATATCAACTACTGAATTACATATTAGACAAGAGCATTTGCATTAACCATGGGAAAAAACTTGTATTCCCATTCATTGTGGTAATGATAAGTTTTAATTTTGTTTTCTACGCTCATAATTATGATTAAAAGAAAAAAATTAAATAATTGTAGAAGTTTTATTTTTTAATAAATTTAACCCTTTTAGTGCTGTACTGTTGATGTTACAATGATGTACTGTTGTCCGGACCTGAGTAATATAATAAAGAAAGAAAAGATATTTGAGCTTGTATAAGCATTTGTCCAACAAACTTTTGCTTATTCATCGAAATAATCTTCATTTATTGTTTTTGATATATTATTAAATTCTACCGATTGCTCTGATCAGCTATATCTTAATAAATGATAAAAGACACAAAGAATGAAACACTTAGGGATAACCTCACTTTTCTTGTTTCAACAAGAACACAGACCACCTTTACTACTTATTGTAAAGTGGGAAGTTTAACAAGCGAATTGATTGGAGGTTTGCGATCGACTAAAAAGCTTGTCGAGATACGACTGATAGCTCGCGATCGACCGGTTGGGCAGCCCTGGTATATAGTATATGCTAAAACTGTACCTAAAACAGTTTCTCTTGCCTGAAAATTTTTTCATTTAGTAATTTAGTCAAAAAAATAGACATTTTGACAAAAAAGAATGAAAAGCATTAATTTTATGGGGTATTTTAAAATGAATTTTACTCATGATAAATTTTACAAATACATTTACTACCCATTTACCTGTTATCTAAATTATGACTCTTGCTCAAAATTATATCAACAGAGGCATACATTTTTACCCATCTTTTTACTATCAACAAAATTGAGTGCAATGAGCAGGAGCGGATTTAGGCATGGTCTTTATGGGCTGCAGCCAGGGCCCCGTTCAATCAAAGGGCCCTCTTCGATGTCAAAAAAATAAATTATACAAAATATTTTCACCTAGATAAATTTAAATCGTTGGTTTGCAACACTATTGGATTTTAATAAACTATCAATATTTTAAATGACAGTAAATAGTAAATACGGCTCTGTCGGTACATTCAAAATATATTTTGTCATTTGTGAATTATACAATGGTGGCAAAGTCGGAATGGGAATGCAAATCTAACTCCTCTAAAGGGTATTAGTTTAGTGTAGCTCTCATCGTTAGGTTAATTTGGGTTAATTTAATAGGCCCCCAAACAATGTTAGCCCAGGGCCTCCAAAGTTAACGGTAAGCCTCTGGCAATGAGCATCAAGAAAAGAGACATTTATTTATTTCAAATTTGGTAAATAGAAACTTACAAAGTGAGAAAAGATCTTCGAAAACTCCACTCTCTCTCTGGCGCCTTTTCTGAAACTCTTTTAAAATCTGACGTCTCCACTCACATATGAAAACACCAACTCCGTCAGCCATCACTTGTCAGCACGTGCCAGATGATATGTATACATAGTTGCCAATCTATACGTAGTTTTTTTTATGATTTTGGTCTTTCCGCTTCTTCCTATTTAAATTGAGGATATGGATGATTTTGATTATCTATGTCTGATTATTTTAATTGAGATTTATTTTTAAACAAAATTAAATTTATAGAATTTAATATTGAAATGTTTATAAACATTTGTTTTCTATCTAAATCAGATATCTTAAAACTATAAATAAGATAATTATCTATTTAACTTTTTATTACTTTAATTAAATTATATTTATAAATTAGTTGATTTAGTTCCAGTTAAGCTGCCGAATCACTCATGGGATATTTGGCGGCAACTGGGCGGCAGCCACTTTTAGAATCCATCACAGCTGGCCAGAACTCATTATGGAATCAATCGGAAAGTTGAAGGATGGGGATCTACCGGCTGGGCACGGATCCCTTCTGAAAACTAGGAGATATGAGACGGGAATTGAACCTGGTCCTCTAAGCCGGTAAGCGACAGCTATACCACGCAGCATCCAGCCGATCTTCAGGATTGTTTTGACTGCCGATGCCACCACCTGTTTGGGCAGCCTGATATAGTCACTAGAATGCCCTGCCACTTAATAATTTCTGGTTGGAAAGCAATGTAAAAAAAGAATGATTTATACTATACATGATAATAAAGATTCCTTGTTGGCCGGATGGCCGCAGTAGAAGTTTTATTGTACTGTGCTTCCACCATCGAGTATTCAATTCCCGGATCCCACACCTCCAAAAGTTTTCCAGAAGAGTTTGCGCCTAACTCATTGAACCCCATCCTCTTGATGGTTTTCTTCTGACAGCTGATTCCATCAGAGGTATCACAACTAGTAGTGAGCATTGAAATAGCAATAGCTTATTACCCATTGAACGGAACCGGCTTAAAGCAATACAGAAAAAAACGAGTTCCATAAACAGGAGCAGATTTATGCATAAGCTAGACAAGTTACTGCTTAGGGTTCCACATTATATTTTCTTATTAAAAAATATTAAAAGTATTTGACAGACCTCTTAAATACTATAGCTTAGAGACCACAATGCACATAAATCCAACTCTATTCATAAATGTTCAAAATTTGTTAGCACTTACTTGTTGAATACAATTTTTACAAACTTGATAAGTAATTTTCAAGTCATTGCAATTCAATTTAAAAAGATATTTAATTGCAATTATTATTAATTAATAAAATTGAACTGATTTTAGGCTTTGAACATGAAAATCTTATGTAAAATTATTCGGAATCACGATTCATTCTTTGTAAAGAAAAATCTCTCATACTTGGAAAATACTTGAAACTGTTAAGAACATTGTATTTATGAAAAGAGCAATTTTTTTGTCAACAGATAATTCCATACTCCATTCTGGAAGAATACTATGTGGCGGGGCGAAACAAGCCCTTCCACAGGCTGCTCACTCCTGCGGAGGGGTCAGCCGGATTGTGGAGGACGGGGATTGACGGACCAAGCTCGGACTCCATGATAAATATTTTCAAGGGGTGGGACCCGAGACTCGAACCTGGGTCCTCCAGAGTGTAAAGCCGAAGCGTTTCCACGCGGCCAATCCGGAGGTCCTCCAGAGTGGAAAGCCGAAGTGTTTCCACACGGCCAATCCGGCCATCCTCCAGAGTGGAAAGCTGAAGCGTTTCCACGTGGTCAATCCGGTAATCCTCCAAAGTGGAAAGCCGAAGCGTTTCCACGCGGAATCCGGCCGACCACTCCAGAGTGGAAAGCCGAAGCGTTTCCACGCGGCCAATCCGGCCGACTGGAAAGAGGAATTGACAAAGTGACAATGACATTTCGGGTTTATAATGACACATACACTATCGACGATAGTGTATGTGTCATTGTAAACCCAAAATGGCATTGTCTATCGTTATAAACCACGTGGGAGTAAATGCTTAGACTTGTCTTGTTTCTAGAATGATATATAATATCAATTATCACAGGAACTTCATTTTATAATAATAAAATAAATTATAGCATATTTCTTTTTGATAATTTATAATTTTCTTTAAGATGTTTCTTTTGGAAAAATTTGTCACCATCCATAGACAAGGACACCGAGAGAAATCCTGGGGTCCGGTACGAACAAATTTTTGGGGCCCCTATATATACAGTATATATAGAATAAATATACAATCTTACAGAAAAGAATATATATATATATTTTTTTTTTTTTCCCCTTTTCTGTAAGATATCAAAACCATACATACTACATATATTTTACACATAGGTTATTCAAAATTTTATTCACTTTAAATTCTGTATAAAAAGTATACTATACGCAATTTGAGAAAATTGAAGTTCGACGAACTTTATTTTTAATTATATTTTCGAAGAAAATCTTTAAAACATCGATTTTTTTCGAAGAATAACGTCATATGCTCATGGAACTAACTTTGGGAAACGCTCCTAATTTAAAAAAAAATTCTTTTTAAAAATTTATTCTTATGTTCACGTCGGTTATAACGAAAAATTTTCCGGTCCCAATCGTTTCGTTATAAACGTATTCCACTATATATATCCCATTGTTCTAAAAAAAGTTGTTGTGAGCCTGTCGATCTGTCAGTTATTTCATTGTTTAATGATTAAGTGTAGTTTCTAAACAGTTAAAATATTCTTTTAACTGTTTAGAAACTATTAATAATCTTTGTATTCTAAACAGTTAAAATAATTCTTATTTTAACTGTTTAGAATACAAAGATTTTTCCTTACCTTACATTTTTATAATACAATTTTAATTGTATATATCTTATAGTGCGCAGTTATTTAAAAAAGTTAAAAAAATTCTTATAGTTAGGAAGCAGCCCGGGCCCCTCAATCTTTTACGGACCCTGGGAATTTGTTCCGACTTACCCCCGTCTCGGCGCCACTGTACACAGAGACGGAGAATTAACTTTACTAATATAAATCTGTGAAGGGTAGCAATGGCTACGTTCAGCAGACTCAACTGTTCTAAGTGAGCAGATGAGTTGTAGCGGTAGCGGTTGGTATATCTGCTGAACGCAAATAGTAACAGGGGACGCGATTATTGAAAGAAAACCACTGAAGAAAACGAAGCCAGTTATAAACACCATTAAATACGTATACTTTATATATTATCATTTGTTCCTTTGGATTGATAACATCCAGAATCGGACGGAACAAGCCCTTCCACAGGCTTCCCATTACTGAAAAAAATATAATATATACTGTATATTATATTAAAAAAATTATTTTAAAATATTATTTATATACATATATATTTTTTCATTCATTAAAATTTGCTATTTCTGAAATATTTACTGAATTCTCATTCTGAATTACATAATAGTGGATAATTGGATTTCAGTATCCATTAAATGGAATTTTCAGTTTATTTATTTATTTATTTTTTAATATTTTTGAACGTTATCGTGTTTCTAACATCAGAAGTATATTTTTTAACTTTTTTATTTTAGTATTTATATATTTACAGACTTATCAGATTCATTGTTTTATTAATCAAAAATAATATCAATAACGTATTTCTTAAACTTAATCGTAATATCTAAGTAAGTCATCCTGTATTGAAGTGAGAGATGTCGGCATGGTCTTGATGATGTTAGTTTGACGTTTTGAATCTGCATTTCGAATTTTGCATGTTATCAATTGCATGCTTTAATAACATTGTATGAACGATTTCCACACACAAATTTCAAAAAATAAAACCCTTTCATGTTGAAAATGGGAACAATCTACCAAAAACAGTATTGTTTCGGAAAATCCAGGATGAATGATCTCTCTATAATAATATCGCTAAATAGTAACTGAAATCAATTGTATTAAAATCAACATGAAATCTTAAGATTTCCAATATTGGATTTTAAAGCACGAGATTAAAATCAATAATAATAATAATAATAATAGCTTTGATGCTTTATCAACATAATGAGCTTATATTGAATCGAAATCGTTCTAATAATTAGCATGTTACAACGATTGGTAAAGAAAATTTAATTAATAACAATTATATTTCTGTAGGTCTGCATTTTTGGATACATTAAAATTATTTTTGTTTAAAATGCTATTCGATTTCTTTAGTTTATTTGGATAAGGGTTTTAAGATTTGAGTAAAAATTTAATTCTATAATATATTGTTTGAGTATCTTTTATTATATACAATAAATTACTATACATTAAAAAAATAGTATTATATAGACGAAAAAATAATTTAATTTAGATACGAATAATTTTTTGTGCGCATTTTGAAATTTCATTTTTAATTCTTGAATAATTTTCTACTGTATTCTAATTCATAAAAATATTTAATTATTTTAATAGGAATTTTATTCATGAAGTAAAAAGAATAAGCTGAAGAATTATATTTCGGCGGGAATATTCAAATAAATCGAAAAGGATAATTTATTGCAGTGTAGAATTCAAATGCTTATTATAAAAGAATATTAAAAAGAATTTTAAATTTCATAAAAAGAGAAATTGGTAAACAATTATTTTTAGTAAACATAAATTAGGATATTATTATCAGAATTTATTATAATTTTATTGAAATTTCAATGTAATTTTAAGAGTTTTTAGAATGTTTTGATTTTTATATACTGTATAGGTATTTCCAATACCGTACTGTATTTAATTATAGTTTTGTAAAAATGTTTAAATTTCATTTATTCTGAGTATAATATATTTTTTCTGATTTATAAAAATAAAAATACTAACAAGCTGATCAGATGGTACTGATTAAGTAATAATTTGAAGAATATTTCTGATAAAATGAATGTCCAAATATCTAATTATTTTAATATATGATATTATGATCTATTATAAAGATATTAAAAATAATACACAAAAGCCCTTTAGCAGTCAAAGATATTTTCATGTAATTCCTATATATCATCTTGCAGAGTACAGAGTTAACTTAATAGCTTCAATATTTAATAGCTATCTGGCAAGATTTAACCTTTCTAACACAGCCTTTTGCATTTGTGATGAAAATACTATTGAAATCATAAAGCACCTTCTTTTTGACTGTCCTATTTTTACATTAGACAGATTCAACCTACACCTGGAACTCTCTTTGTTAGATATCACTTTTCCTTGTGACACTGAGAAACTTATTACTACAAAAACATTCTCTTCACTTTTGAACTTTATCACTAATATTATGAAGAAAAAGCTCCAGCTGTATAACCATTATATGCTCTCCTCCACACTGTAATTATCTCCTAATTATTTCCAATTGTTACTCTTACTTTTACAATTATTTACAATACTTTTATACTTTTATCTGTATATTCGTGTTGTACTCATTGGAGTGGTGCACGTAAATAAATAAATAAAAAAAAATGCATATAAAAAATTCATTTATTCATATACTTGTAAAATTGAATTTATTATATTTGTCATGAGTTTTATTTTAAAATTATTTATTGAAATTAATTGAGCATTTGATTGCCTTTCAAACATATGTTTATGATTTATTCAAGATAAAAATATATAGTATTACTATTTTAATAATTTAGTTTCAAATGCAAAAAAGTCTTTATTGTTAAAATGGCTAAATGGTAGATTACCTGTTGGTGGAATGTGGGTTGCATAGGTGGTTGCATTATATCATGCAGCATCACATTATATAACAGGCTTTTTTTAATGAATATATACATATGTCCTCTAGACTACATGTAAGGAAACTACATTGTGGTCTGGAAAATGTATGTGTGTATATTTATTTATATTTATTAAAAGATGCAACACAACATGCCTTTCACTAGCAGGTAATCTACCATTTTGCTGTTAAAATTTATGTCAACATTCTATGTTTCAAATAAAACATTGTGCAATTTCAGTATATTATAATTTCAAAGGCTTACAGAATACCGTATATTTATTTAGAAAAAAATGTTTTCAGTCTCTAAAAGATCATTATGAGCTTCCTATAGTTTGTATAGTTAGTTTTCTCTTTGTTTTCAATCAATGAGAATAGTATTGAATAGTATTGACAGTGATGGAAAGGCTACAATAAGTTTTGTTTCTCGGTTTAGTTTGTTTTTGGTATATGATAGAAAGTAATTTGAATGTAGGACATGGAAAGTCAATTCCTAGCCAAAGAAGAGGGATTATTTACAATTATCATGAATATTTTAGAATGAGAAAGTTAATGAAGGGCCTATACAAATATAATAATTATTTTAATTATAAACATTTAAAAAATGTAATCTGACTGGAATAGAATGACTAATTGATTAATGTGTGAAAATATCACATGATGGGAAAAGCTATATTATAAGAACTATGGTAAGTTAAAGTGAAGACTTTAATGGATTTTTAATTCTTCTCTTAAATTTATGATTACAAAAAATTTGTTATATTTTTGAAGTAAATTTTAAATTAAAATTTTATTCAAAACAGTTTCCATGATTATTTTTGAATTTTACAAATTATCCTTGTTTCAATAGATAATTATACCTATTAATTCTATTGTGCACATTAATCTGATGGCCATTTTTTATTTTGTTCAGACTTTCTGTTAATTGTTAGTAAATATCATTAAAATAGGAAGAACTAAGCAATATTTCTATCTTTGTTGTTGTTATTGGTTTAAAGACTATGACATCACATATAACGATTTTTCTACTGAAAAATTCTAAGCATACAGACTATAAATTCATTTAAATACATAAAAATATATACAAATTTATAAGAAAATAAATAGAATATGATAATTTTGCATTGTAGAATTTATTTTCCATATATCTTAATATACATATGAAAAATATACCAGTATATTTTTTTATCATATAATAATGATTCAAAAATAATTACAATTATTTTGAATCATTATTATATTGATGGTCTAATACATATTAGACCATCAATATTCTTCATTTTTTGTTTTGACTTGCCTATGTAAATTTAATATACAAACAAAAATGAAATACACCATCTTCTTGTTTTGTTTTCAAATCTATCTAATAGAAGTGGAAAAAAGCTTATACAATTTATAAATACTATTGTCTTAATATAAAAAATAATAATAATAAATAATTAAAAAGAGTCATGTCATATAGATCCAACATCAGAAAGAATAACTTTTTGATGTTGGATCTATGTGACCAAGGCAATAAGAACATAGATCCAACATTTAAATAATAAAAAAGCAGCCAAAGTAATACCAAATTATTTCAAACCTCATGTTTATTGAAATGTTATATTATCATCAAATTAATTGAACTAATTTAAACTAATTACATTTGGTAGAAATTATTGTTCTTTCTGAATTTATGGAAGTTTAAATTTGCAAGATCATTTATCAATATTATGTTCCAATGATGTCATCTATTTGTTACATCATGGAATCTATGAAGACATCCTGAATTCGAATGAAATTACCACAAGGACCAAAGAAGGGGAAAAGTTCTCCCCTCTGTAGTTAGCCTGTCTGTGAATATTTTAAATTCCTCCTTATAGGGTGTATTAAAGAGCAGTTTAATGACATTGCTGTATACTTTTCAGAAAACAAACTACATTTATTAATTATAAGTACTGATGTATTTATCCCTATGATTATACACATTCATGAGAGAAATTTGAAAATGTTCTGTCAAACCCTCACATGGCACTTAGTGGTCCTGAAATTCAAAATCAAATGGCAAGTAATAGACTAAATAGATAATATCTATCAACTAAACAATTGTATTATAGCCAGTAGTGGATTTTGCTGTAAGGGGTCCTGAGATATGAGATATTTTTGGGGCCCTATTAAAATAAAACTTTTTTTTTTATTTTTAGAAAAATGCATACAAGTATCTAATAAAATCAAAAAATAATAACGTTATTATAATTTAACATTATTCAATACAACTTTAAAGCTAAATAAGGGGCCCCTTGGGTTGCAGGGCTTCAGGCCTCCACCACCTATGTGAAAGTCCGCCACTGATAATATATATTTTGCCATATAATTTAATTATTATTGAAATCCATTGGTGTTTTGTGTCCAATTTTAATGTAGATTTAACCACAGTAACAAACTTAAATACTCCAAGGAACTGCTTATTTTCAATCAATAAAAGTATTTGTGCTTTTTAAACGTTTGAACTTTTATTAACCACAGTACTAGATCACAATGACTTTATCATGATAACATGACATTACATTGTTAGATCATCATGACATCATGAATTGCAACTGTCTTATGATGCCACTCTATTGTTATATTATGATGGCATCACAATATAACAATGGGTTAGTCAATAGATGGCACTACACATGGTGCCATTTTCCATGAAATTTTTGGATTGTTTGTAATTGCTTAACAATGTTCCAAAAAATCATTAAATAGGCCAGTTATTTAAGTTGGACAATCACAGGGAATCATGCCAAGTTTGGCAGTTATAACTTCTATTATTTACAGAGCCAGATTTGCATTTTTAGGGGTCCTAGGACAAGCAAGGCTTTGGGGCTCCTAAAAATTCAAATCAGCTATGTCTACTTTTAAAGGCTCCTTATAACTTATAAGGAACCTTTAAAATTTTACTTTCTATCTAGTACTTTAATAAAAACCCATTTTTTTCTTATTAAAAGTTTATAAAAGTTGAAAATTGATTGATAGTTTTGGGGCCCCTAGAATTGCGGGGCCCTAGAACACAGCCTATTCAGCCTATTGGTAAATCCAGCCCTGACTATTTAGATTACTTGTTACAAACATTCAAATAAACAACTGAAAATATATAAATTGTGTGTGCGTGTGTGTGTGTAAGTTGAACTATTTATATATAAATAAATAGTTCAACTTATGGGATTTGGTTTCAAACAACTGCCATCATCATAAATCAGAATGGTTGGTAGTCAAAAATGCCTGAATTTTATAGATTACTTATTTATTATGTTTACTGAAACACTTTAAATTATCTTAATAAATATAAAGAAAACAAAATTATAAGAATTAGACACAAAACAGAATGCTTTCTGTATATTTTATTATTGGATCAGGGATTCAAATCTTTGTTGCTTCAACACAAATGTAATTTATTTCCTTAAGAGTGAACAAAAAACACAAAAATTTGGTTTTAATTGACAGAACCCTTCCCACCTTTATTTGTAAATAAACTGTGCTGCAGTGGATTCTGAACAATATGATTCTCTGTGCTGCTAGGTTGTGCATGATGTCACTGCATTCATGGCTTCTGAGTGGTTAGGTGAAGCTTTACGCTAATGACAATGTTATTTCCTGGATTTTAAATGCTCTGTATCTGAAAAATATTTGTTTATTTGAAAAATGCTTCAAACAAATTTGTCAATGAAAAAAGAATTTTCTATTGGTAATAAAAAAAAGGTGTCATTATTATGAACATTTTAAAGTATATCCTGATTTTGCCTAGTTATAGATGTCACAGTATAATGAATCATACATCTAATAAGTTGTTTTAATATGAATATTTTCTCTTTTAGATCAATTTTCTATCTAATGCAATTACAGAGAAAATTGTCTGTCACATTTTTAAGTGAATCACTCTGTATATCTGAAATCTTTTCAAATATTAAGAATAAAAGAAATTGAAGAGATATAATGATTTTTAATAAATTTATAAAATATTTCAATGATTATAGAAATTTACTTTAAAATTTTTCTTATACTTTGAGTACATAAAGAATATGCATATTACATGCTGTTTGTAATTGTTAAATGTATAAATTTTAATCATTCTTAAGTGTTAAAACTTCTAATAAATATTTTTCTTTATAGACCATGGAAGACAAAGGAAATGATAAATATGTTTTTATTGCAGAATGGTATGATCACATTTCAGAGCTTATCAGAAAATTTTATTTTACTTATTTTACAATTGATGGAACTATAGAAATGGTAAGTTTATATTTCAAGACTTAGTATACTATAATTTAAACTAAAATGAAAATCTATTTTGAAAATTTTCATGATGAGATCATCAAAATAAATGTACCTGATCTTTATCTCTTTATTTTTCTATGAGTTTTTTGTGATGGCAATTTATATTATATGTAAACCTGAATTTTCATAAAAATTAATAACACAGAGTTGAAAAAAACTTGTAATGTTAAGGAATTCCTGTTTTTTCTATGAGAAATTTTTTCCCATTGTCAAATTAATCTAAATTCATTAAAAGGTGTTCCAAAGGCTTTTTTTTTTTTTTCATGAATTTAGAACTTGGAAGATGTGCATCTCTGTTCAGATAGCAAAAATTAACTTGCTTGCAAATGAATAATAATTAACTTAATGAAACACATTTTTTTTCCATTACCAAAATTTATTATTAAGATTCAGTAAGAAAAGAAAACTCAAGAACATCTTTCTTAATAAATTTAGACTAAATTGATGATACAAAATAAGTTTTTTCATAGGAAATATTTTTTCAATTTTATATTATCAATTTAATCTAAATTCATTAAAAAAAGATGTTCTTGAGTTTCCTATTCTTATTATTTATATTCTTCTATTATTTCCTATTGAAACAAAAGAAGAGTTTCTTAATTAAATATTTAAAATATTTTATCAGTTATAAAATGTTATTGAATTTTGATTGTATTATTCTTAAAATCCATCTAAAATATGAGATAAATACTGGTAATCATTAAAGGAAAATTATAAAAAAAGAATGTTAAATCAGATAGAGGCAGGATACATTTATTTGGGATATTTTGTATAGCAGTGTTTTTCAACTTGTAGACCATGGTCACAAATAATTTGGAGGGAGGCAAAAATTAAATTTTGATTGTATTTATTTCTATCACTTATATTCCTATGGGATTGCACAGATTTTATTTATCACTTTAAAGGGATTTTTCTGTTGAAAACTTTGGGAAAATCTCATATTGTACAGGGTGTCTCAAAAGAAAGTTTATATTTAATATACCAATAAAGAAAGATAGGTTGACGTCTGTCGATAAAATCTTTATTAATTATTAAAATACACAGCTTAGGAATTTACATCTTAAAAATAATAATCATCTAAATATAAACCATCACGTTCACGGCACTCATTTAAACGAACAGCAAAATTTCCCAAAACTGCTCGGCATGTAGACTCCGAGATGGCTGCCATTTCTTAACGGATATTTTCTCTCAACTGCGCCAGAGTAGTGGGATTATTGACGTATACTTTAGATTTGAGATATCCCCATAAGAAAAAGTCCATAGGTTGAGATGAAAATAGGCCTCGTCGGAAAATAAGATGTTAAATGTTGAAAAGCGCTCAGTAATTTTGTTAAAGAATTGAAGCCTATGATTGGCATCCTGGGGCTTTAATTCTTGCACCAATTGGATTTTGTAGGGCTGCAGTTTTGTCTTTGTGTAAAATATGATGTAATGATGATCTATGCACATTTAAAGCACATGCGTGTTTATGAATGGAAAGGTTAGGATCGTCACAAACTGACTGATTTACACTCTCCACGGACTTATCCGTTCTTGATGACCTTGGTCGCCCAGATTTCAGTTTTTTCAGTGTTGAACCAGTCTCTTCAAACTTTTTGACCCATTTTCAAATGAGTGGAACAGTTGGAGCATCATTTAAGTTATGCAAACCACAATGACTGCAAAATCTTCTCTGTGCTATAGTTGCTGAATCACCAATTTTGTAAAATTCTTGCTCACAGAATGTATGGTCTGCTCCCGAGAGACCTCCATAGCGACTAAATTCCTAGAAGCCAGGCAATTGAATGACATACCCCCGTGTGCCTCAGATCTGTTGCGTTTGCACAGTAAGCTAATCAATTATAAACTTTCTTTTGAGACACCTTGTATAAGGGCAGCAGGGGCAATTGCCCTTATACAATATTCAGACAAATTGGAAACAATAAGTTCCCTATTTGCATAATTCCCTTCAAGAATCACTTTCAATATTATCAGATCTCTGGAACAGAAATCCAATTTGAGTAAATCATTATTGTTATTTTTAGCAAAGATAAAAGTCCAAGGACCACTCAAAGAAATAAAAGAAAATAACTTTTTTTACATTTTTCATATTTGCCCCTTAGTACCAAGACACTTGAATTTGACCTCCATGAGCCACTGACCTAAAAGAGTAGAGGCAGCTCTAAAATAGTGACTATTGATTTGTACCAAATTAAAACCTATGACACTATAGGTAATTAAAGTATCTATGCTCCCTTCTGTAACATTATTATCCAAAGACTTATGGCACTCAGAATCCCTACTACTGCTGTTGATATCCCTACCTATATGGTGGGTGATCGGTTAATGAACATAATCCATTCCAAGACAATGTTCGTTATTGAAATTGTTAGTTAACTGATCATCGATTTGCCATAAGTTTTTATGGGAATTTGATTAATTCATTCTGGAAATCCCAAAAAAAATAAATAAAAAATTATATAATTTCTTACTACGTTTCTTTATATGTAATAACCATATATGCATACATATCTTGCATTTTCATCTATTATGTTTATTTTTCATTAAAGAATCTGGCCAATGTTGATTGCTTTTTTCTCTTCTCCAGGATTTTTCGAAAGTGATTAATAGCATTGTTGTTGTAGAGATCCCCAAGCCTATTGGCCTCAACCTAGTATGGGTACCATTCTAACACCAAAATATTGTAAACTCTCTCTTTCCTTCTTTAATAAATCTTTGATTTTTTTAAGTTGTCTCCGAGTTCAGTTTAATTGGGAAAAATTATTGTTCTCCCATCCTTATCCATAAATCCACGAACGTGCAAGACCTAAGCCTGTCACTCCATTAAGTAAGTTAAGCCGCCATATCCTCGTGAGATATTTTTATCTGGCAGAGGCCACTTATAGAGCTCATCACAGGCAGGTCAATACCCATGATAGGGTCAACCGGATGATTGAAGGTGAGGTTCAAAGGGCCGAGCCCGGACCCCGTTGAAAAATTGGTGGAGTGAGACCTTCATTCTGGAAATCCCAAAAAAAATAAATAAAAAATTATGTAATTTCTTACTACGTTTCTTTATATGTAATAACCATATATGCATACATATCTTGCATTTTCATCTATTATGTTTATTTTTCATTAAAGAATCTGGCCAATGTTGATTGCTTTTTTCTCTTCTCCAGGATTTTTCGAAAGTGATTAATAGCATTGTTGTTGTAGAGATCCCCAAGCCTATTGGCCTCAACCTAGTATGGGTACCATTCTAACACCAAAATATTGTAAACTCTCTCTTTCCTTCTTTAATAAATCTTTGATTTTTTTAAGTTGTCTCCGAGTTCAGTTTAATTGGGAAAAATTATTGTTCTCCCATCCTTATCCATAAATCCACGAACGTGCAAGACCTAAGCCTGTCACTCCATTAAGTAAGTTAAGCCGCCATATCCTCGTGAGATATTTTTATCTGGCAGAGGCCACTTATAAGAGCTCATCACAGGCTGGTCAGTACCCATGATGGTGTCAACCAGATGATTGAAGGATAAGGTTCAATGAGCCAAGCCCGGACCCCCTTGAAGAATTGGTGGAGTGAGACCTGGATCCTCATTGGATGGTAAGTCACAGCTTTACCACATGGCCATCTGGCCGATCTGTCATTCCGTCAGTTCGTGGGTCCCACAGTTTGTTCTATGAAGTGTTCATTATCTAAACATGTGTTCATTATCTGATCATAAAAATCTTTCGTGAAAGTGTTTGTTATCCAATTTTTCATTATCCGAACTATTTGTTAACCGATCACCCACTCTACTTGACAGCATCAGAAGGCAGTATTAAGTCTATAGGATCCTATAGTAATAAGATTACTATAGGATTACTATAGTAATAAGATTACTATAGGATCCCATAGACTTAATACTGCCTTCCAATGCTGTCATCAGATATAGATCCTGATCCTTTTGTAGAACCAGTCATTTGAAGAAGTCATCCAGGTTTGACATTAGGATCTGAGAGCATTTAAAGGATTCTACATCCATTCTAGTTTATGCAGATCTACTATTCCTAGATTTAGGTAGAACCTATAGATTGATTTATTACTGGAACCAGAAATGCCAGAGGAGGACTAGAAGAAATTAATTGGGAAGTAGGTATTGGTTACTAAAAGCTACAGTGTGTTAATGGCTACTTTCAGCAATCGAGACATGATTTCTTTTTAGCACTTTTCTACTTTTGCCTAACTGCACTAGACAATCTTTCCTTATAGGAATCAGGTTTACTGATGGGAGGTAGACTGCTCTATTATCTTGTTATTTGGAGGTATGCTAGTAATACCAACTACTTCCACAGGCTCAATAAAAGTGTTAATCTGAGATAGAACAGAGGCTTTATCCCATTTCAGAATTCCCAGAAAAAAGATGGATGGTAAATCTGGATGATTCAATGATTTATTATTTTCAGAATCCATAATGATGTAAAAACTAGAGGAATGAGAGACAATAATAAGGCAAGAGGAAAACCCAGTTCTACTCGTGGGTGTCGACTGGGGTGTTAGTAATGGAGAAGAGAAAAAGTTGGGGGTTGTTAGGTCAGGGTGGTTAGTTAGAATAGGGGGGAATGGGAAGAGAAGAAGAGAGAAGGACCAGAGCATATAGCATCAGGTTCACAGCGCCAGTGCGCCACCAGAATCAGCTTCGGGCGACATCCTGCGGAGGATTGGGCCAGTAATGGGCAATGTAAGATAAAACAGTGGTACGGAGAATTAGTAAATACAGAAGATCCGCGAGAAGTAAGTGAGTATATACAGAGGGAGAATTAAGTAAATAAAAACGTGAAAGTAACAGAGATGATATAGATAAAAGTAAATAAAGGCGTTCTTTCAAGGATAACGTTGGTGGAACTTGAAGGTCTTGGCTGGCGGATGAAATCTGAAACTTGAGACTGTTGGTGTCGGGAGTAGAGAGAATGGAGGAGCAAGTACGAAACTGGATGGACGAGATCTTGGAACTTGAGGCCAAGGAAGAGCCGGAGGTTGAGCACAGGGTGTTGAGACTGGGTTCGCAGCTGAAGGAAGTTGGGTTGGAGACAGTCTGAGGCTGGGTCCTAGGATTGGAGTCCGGATCCGAAGCTGGAAGTAGCAGTGTAGTCAGAGGAGCAGATATGAGACTGAGAACAGGGCCTGGAGGTCAGTAGATGAACTGGGAACCGGTTGGTGATTGGGTCCAAGGAAATGAAGCTGAGTCATGAAGGTGGCTAAAAAACACAAGCTGCAGCAGGTGGGTTGGTTGAGGCAAGTGGTAAAGTCCTAGGAGGGAGAGAGTACAGGTCCGGAGCCGAAAGCCTCCCCGACCTAATGGAGGAATCCATCAAGTTGAGGAAGGTCCAGGATCGGAACAGGAAGAGGCAGGAGGTGCTGGGAGAGGAGAGTTAGAGGGCGCAGTCCAGCTGAGTAATGCATTAGTACTGTTGATAAAGTTCGTAAATGCCTTGAACAATTGTTTGTTGGAAACAAGGTTGGAGGGTTGGCAAGGCCAGGGAAGACCTTGTCTGGCAGTTTGCGAGATAATTTCCAGTCTTTGGTTGGTGAATAGATCGCAGTGGAAAACCAGGTGGTTGGAGTCCTGAGAAGAGGCAGGATCACAGCGACAGGATGGAGATGTATTGTCCTGCAAGGCGAATCTGTTGACATATTGGTTAAAGTTCCCATGGTTAGTCAGGACTTGGGAAAGGAAGAAAGTAGGAGTGAAGTAGTATGCTTTAAGTCGATCTTTGATCACAGGGAAATAAGAGTGGGTGACTCTTCCGGTAGGGCTCTTATTCCAATCCTCTTGCCAGAGTTGAAGAACTGAGTCCCAGATTGTTGTTGTTAAAAATGTCCATGGTGTTCGGTTGTAGGATTCCCGGAGATTCGAGGAGGATGCAGTTTTGGCAAGGAGGTCTGCGGCCTCATTGCCAGCAGTTCCCTTGTGGGCCTTTACCCAGAAAAAAGAGATGCTGTGATGGAGTTTTTGCTCAATGTTATTTATGGTATTCTGGATGAGAAAGGGTAGGTATCCCTTGTGGTTGATTTGAGCGATTGAGTGTAAGGCAGTGGTGCTATCTGTGTAGATGTTGATCTTCCTGGGGTTCTGAAGGCGGAGTTGCTGGATTGATTGTAGGGCCTTCAGGATAGCAAGAAGCTCGGCCTGATTGTTGGAACAGGTAGAGTTGAGTCTATAGAAGTTTTTATGAATTATACTGTTGTTTTTGTCATACACCACGAATGCAGAGCCAACATCGTTGTTTGTCTTTGAACCGTCAGTGTAGACGTGATAATTGGCATCTTCGTGGTGGCGATTATCAAGGTAACAATGCGAGGAGAAGTTAGTAGAAGGATGGAGGTGCTGCTCCTTTTTAATGTTTTTGTCCAGCGTAAGGTGCTGTAGGAGTTGTAGCTTCTCGTCCGATAAAATAGTAGTAATAACTTTGTAGTGTGGATAGGTTGAAAAGCTATCCTTAGTGAGCAGGTGGAAGTCAGTATTCTTTAAGAACCATAGGGTGCCCAGTTGTTGAGCACGGAGGTGAATAGGAGGAATACCTGAAAGCACACAGAGAGCATCAGTTGGGGCTGTTCTGTATGATTTGCAGACCCTGATGAGGACAAGGCGTTGGATCCGCTGAAGTTTTTGCTTGATTATGCGTTGATGTGCCCTGTAGGCCCAGATGGGTGCGGCATACAAAAGAATAGGCTCAATAACACATCTGTAGATGGTTTTGGTGATGTGGTGTCCAATTCCCCAGGTATTATGGGAGATGGACATCACGGCATTAGAGGTGCGGAGGGCTTTATCATAGATAAAATTAACATGGTCGGTCCAGGTAAGACTTCTGTTGAATATGACACCCAAGTACCTGAGGGTAGAAGAGTTTTTAACCCGGATATTATTAATTTTAACTGGAATGTTCCTCCTCAGGATGCGGCCCTTGGAAAGGAGGATGCAGGAAGTTTTCTGGTGATTGATGGAGAGTCTGTTTTCAGTTAACCAGTTCGAGATTAGATGGAGAGCCTTGTTAGTATGCTCACAGATTAAGTCTCTGTTTTTAGCGGCCACTAGTAGTAGTACGTCGTCGGCGTAAGCCTGGATTCTGAAGTTAAGATTGTCGAGGGAGTCACAGGAGTGGAAAATTTCATTAAAGAGGATATTCCAAAGTCCTGGCCCGGAACGAGATCCCTGTGGGCAGCCTTTGGAGACTGATTTGGTAACCTGTAAATTGTTGAGGTAAACGCCAGCTGTTCTGTCTTTTAGGTAGGAGGTTAGAATAGTGAATAAGTTCTGAGGGCAGTTATACTGTTTAAGGTTATTCAGAACTGCCGGCCACCACATGTGGTCAAAGGCCCCCTTGATGTCAATTGAGGTTAAAAGGACGTGTAGTCCATTGTCCCAGGCTTTAAAAATAAAGTTAAGAGTGTCATGGAGGGCATGAGTAGTAGAGGTGCCAGGCGTAAAGCCATACTGATTGGGGTGAAGTTTTTTGGTAGAGTAGAGATGGTGATTAACCCTATTGATAACTAAGAAGTCGAGTGCCTTGCCCAGGACTGGTAGGAGGCTGATGGGTCTATAATGTGATTTAGTTTCAGAGTTTGAAGATTTAGGGATGAACTTAACTGTGGCAGTTTTCCAGATGGTTGGGAATATTCCCTTCTTGAGACAGTGATTGTACGTGATGACAAATGCAATTGGAATTGTGCTGAAGGCTTTTTTCAGAAGTTCAGGGGTGATACCGTTCAGGCCAGGAGCTTTCTTATTCTTTAAAGAGAAGACAGCATTTTTGACCTCATGAAAGGTGAACAGAGAGTCATCTTGAGTGTCTGGAGGGATAGAGCATTGCTCTCGGAGATAAGATTGAATTTGGGTGTCCTCATTAAAGTCGTCGTCAGGAAAATGCTTGTCCAGTAGATATTGGATGGTGTCTTTTAAGTCATTGGTGTGTTGACCATTGTCTTTTTCGATGATGTGAGGGAGATTACTATTGGGTTTGCTTTTGCAGACTATATAATAAGGGTCCACCCAAGGAGAGTTATTGACTGCGTTAGTACAGAATGTCTTCCATGCAGTGTTGCGGGTCTTATTGATATGAGTTTTGTAGCTGTTAAGAGCAGTCTTATAGTTTTCATGGTTGATAACTTTAAGGTCCGGGTCTCTAGTTTTCAGGTATGTTTTTCCTGAGTTTGAAGACTTTAGTGCGGAGAGTGTTCAAGGAGGAGTTCCACCAGGGATTATGTCGGGGTGTTATAAGCTGCTTGGTGGAAGAGGAGGTGAGAGCAATGATAATGCTATTCTGCAAGTAGTCGGCCAGGAGGTTAGGATCTGTCATATGATTCACAGGAAGATAATTTAAAGAACAATAATTATTGTTATACTAATGCTGATGGAAATCACGGTGTGTAATGTGGACATAACAAATCAATGGACAGTAAATAAAAATTATATATTATCGAACTATAAGATTCTGATATCGAATTAGATATAAATATATTCAGAGGAAAACAAATGTTTATTACAAAAACATTTACTTATTATAAGTCAAAGATTGTTATTTAAAGTATATGTAAAGTCGTTCTTATATAAATAATTATGAATATAAATCAATCGATAACACTGTCTATAAATTTTTTTTTTGTCAACAGATGTAGGTTGAGTAGAACTATCACTTGCTTCACCACTACTACAATTTCAGTACAGTTAATATGCAAAATATTAGCTGGTCTGTGTTCATTGACAGGGGTGACGTGGTGGTCTACGTTTTATGATGTCTGTGATGCTTTTTTGAATGGCTCATTTTTGTTACACTTTCATAATATCAAGTTGTTATCATAGATAAATAGAAAACAATAGTCCTTTCTTCAAAACCATGTAAATAATATTTTGCAATAAATTAGTTTTTTTTTGTACACCAGCTCATTGGATGGTATGTTATTTATAGCCTGGTCTAAGTTCATTGATGACTACTGTAGAGCATCTATACACTGCCTTGCAGGAAAAACATCTGGCACTCTTAATCATAAATGCATGGTAACTGTGTGAAACCACACATGGTCAAAATGAATTGTGCCAAATTGCAAGAGTTTGAATAGGAAAAACGTCCCCATCCAGCATATGCCCTGATCCTGCACCATCTGAATACCATCTGTTTTTCAGCCTTGATCACTAACTTTATGGGGAAAAACTTCAAAATGTCAAAGAGCTACACTGAACCTTGTCTGAGTTTTGGATTGAAATTCATGGACTTCTTCGAGTCTGGCATTCAAAAAGTTATTAAACAGTGGGAGAAGGTTATAAGTACTGGGGGCACTTATTCTGATGATTAAAAAATCTGTTCCAGTTAAATTTTGTTTTTTTTCTTCACATGTGCAAAATCAACATTACTTATGGGATGTGATTTCTACATATATATTTATAGACATTTTAATGAAATATATATGATCTTAGTTTTACGTTCCCTTTTTGTTAATTTAATTTTAATATATTATTATATTGTTCTACTTTTTATTTCTTATTTTTTAATTATATGCAATCAATTTCTATATACTATTTAAAATTTTAATTTTGTAATATTCCAAAGTGAAAGACGTTCTGTAACTGAATTTTTTAAAGAGTTTTTGTTCTATTGTATGTGTTCTATTAAGGATCTTATATTTGTAACAGAATGGTACTGATGAGGGACCAGTGCTAAGTCCGAAAACGTTATACCATATTAAAATTATTTTATTACTTGCTGATAGGCTGTGTGAACTTATACTTATGGGATGACCAGATACATTATTTAATGCGTTAAGAAATGATAAAGATCATTGACAATAATTAAAAAAATCAGGAGTATATCAAGTACAGTGGTATCTTGTAATTCGACACTAATTCATTGCTGAACTAATGTCAAATTGAGAAACTGTCAAATTGCGAAACAATTTTTCCAATATAAGACTATGGAAAATAGATTTATTCATTGTCGGACCCGATTCCACTCCCCTAACAAGTGAGGTGAGAGAGATACACCATTTATTTACTTTATTATACGTACTTTACTATTGTATAACACACTAAATTAGGATTGACTCATTTATGGGGCAATGAAAAATTTGAAAATTATTTTGTGATTTGCTGGCTTAGTTGAGTTGTATTCCTTTAAGCCTTTGCATATCTGACTTAATGTGCTGTATTTATTCTTTATAAAGATTGTTATATTATTCTTTCAATTTTTTAATAAAAATATTTGGATATGTATGACTAAATATAAATTAATATTTTTGTAGATATTTAAATATTGAATACTATACAAATATAATAAAAAAAGTAGTCACATTGCATCCTTTATGCACTAGTAGCTCATCTTATGGTAGCATCTTATGATACCATAAGATGAGGTATTAATGCAAAGAGGGCAAAGTAGAGTCTAAAAAATATCTATTTCTTCTCCATTTAGTTATTAAAAATATATGAATATGAATAAATGTTCATATTTAAATACATGATCAAAAATATTAACTTTATTATGCACTTCATAGCTAAATATCAGAAATGTGTAGCCCAGTCATTTTTAATAAATAAACATGACAGCTGCCATTGTATGTATCATCTATTAATATTAAATAGAAATATAGCAATTTCTCATCAATTTGTGTATTTTCTGATAGTTCTGATCATTTAGAAAATACAAGATGATTATGTCGCAGTTAATTTCTGACATCAGACTTGTGCTTCAGGTGATCATGTGTACTGGTTAACTTTTCTTTTCTGTCAGTTCCAGCAAAATTTTCATTGCATGTGTTGGTTCTGAATTTTTTGTAAGTATTTTTGTTGAAATTCAGAAATTGGAAACTTTTAATATACAGGGTGTCCCAAAAGTAAGTACTTATTTTTGTGAAATAGGTCACTTTTTAAAAAACTGAAATCTATAAATGTTTATCATGTTTAAAATGTGCTAAAAGTGTACTAAAGTGCTTCAGAATGTGTTTTGCAATGCTAAGGATAGATTTGAAATTTTCAGGGATACGAATGAGCACATTTTGAAAGTTTTTGATAAAGTTTTGACATAAGATTTATAACTCTTTTTTTTCTTTATTTTGTTTTTTATGAATAAATCTTTTTTGTAATCATAATTGAGTTGCAAAAATAAACATAAAATTGCCTTTTTTTTTTAATCTACCAAAATAGTTAGTTAATTCTGGAACACAAAAAAAAACACCCTGTACATACAAAAATAAAATTTAGTACACTTTTAGCACATTTTAAACATGATAAACATTAATAGACTTGAGTTTTTTAAAAAGTGTCCTATTTCATAAAAATAGTATTTACTTTTGGGACACCCTGTATTTTATATATACAGTGGATTCCACTTAATTGGTACACCGGTTAATTGGGACAGCCGTGTAATTGGGCCAAATCTCAAAGAATGAAAACCAAATTAATAAACTAATATATAATTTAAATGCTTAATTGGGACAATAGCAGAAAAGGAATTTTCAATTTTTAATATATATATAAGGGATTTTTCGAAAATATGGCAACCCTATATACACTAATATTTGTTGCATGCTTTAAAAAAATCCTTATATAAAAATTATAACAACATTTTATTGTACTGGTAATTTTTCAGGCAAAATAAAAATTTCAGACATCCTGTACATACAAAAATAAAATTTAGTATACTTTTAACACATTTTAAACATGATAAACATTAATAGACTTGAGTTTTTTAAAAAGTATTCTATTTCACAAAAGTAAGTACTTACTTTTGGGACACCTTATTCCTCCATTATTTTTTAGGAGGTTGCTTAAAAATTTCACAGAAGAGAAATATAGAAAGCAGCAATACCAAATTAATATTACAAAATGATAGTAGATAGTATCATAAGTTTGTGTGAGAGATCTATTTGAAAATTTTAAATAACATGAAAAGTTTAGGAAATACTGATACCTATAACGTGAGAGTTAAAAGGCAGGAAAAAGGAACACCCTATTGCCTTTTCTATACTCTAACTATCTTGAAAAATATAAAAAGAATAGCTAAGAAAAATGATTTGAAACTGAATCCCACAATATTTGACACTCTGAGGAATGAGAAAGATATGTGCAAGTGCTTAAATCAGGAGTTTATATGATCCCAATATGAAAAATGATCTAAAGAAGATTGTGGGTATAACTAAACATATTCTCAGAGATTGTCTTAAAGCATAAGAATAATGTAAAAATAGATAGGATGACAACTGTCTTAATAAGGAGATTTTACAAATACAATCCAAATGTCAAATGGAATGATGCTAAGGTACTGAAACTTTGTTTTAATGTAAAAGATGGATTTCTGAAAGAAGCAATAGAAATACAGAAGAGAAGACAGTGGAGAAACATTACAAATGACCAGCCTCTGAAGATAATTTTGAAAGCATGTACCTTTAGTTTAAAAAACTGTTTCTAGCATTTTTAGTTTGAATTACATAGTACTATATATAACTACTTAGTTCCATGTAAATTTCTATTGTTTTGTTATTTTTGAAATTTTTTTCTTTTGGCTGTTTTTGATGCATTGTAAAATTTTATGAATTCATAAGAAAGGATCTAGCTATTTAGGAAAATTCTAATTTTTTCAGATTTTTAAAAAATTCTTTAATATCAGAATTTATATTTTTCTTGCATGCAGGAGAACTCCACACTTTCCCAGTGCCATGTAAAGAAATTTATTTTCAGTACTAACTTTCTTATGAATTGTCAAATGTAAATGATGTATATTGTCTTGTATATTCATAAAAATATCTTATTAGTTCCATTTTAAGAAAAAAATCAATAATGTAAAGTGGACATTTAAGTAAAAACATAAAACTTATTTTATATAATAACATTCTTTACTGTAATTCTACTATTTTGCTCAATGTTGTAATAATAATAAGAAATATCTAGATTTATAATTCATTTTCTGATGAATCATTTTAGTTTCTTACATACAGTGTTATAAAATACAGTTCTAAATAGTTAATTGATATTTATAAAAACAATTTTATTTTTGTTTTAAACAAATTATCATGATAAAATATTTTATTTTCCCAAACATATTTATAACAAGCAGTTCATAAATAGCATTGAATGTTTGTTGATCATATAATGTGTAGTTTTATTTTTAATTAATTATTTTTATTGCATTTTTTGTAGAGTTTTTACAAATTGCAAAATCTGGACACAGATCTGCACTTGAAATGATAATATTGGTTGTTATATTTTTGTTGTGACAAAACTTTCCTAATATATTTTGATTTTGATTTTCTTTCCTTTAATTTACTATTTGAATAATGCTTCTCTGTAGATTCATAATAATGGAAATTTTTTTTCGAAATTTCTTTGACAGTTTATATGGTTGTACACTTTAATAAAAAAAAATCAAAGCAAGAAACTACAAGAATTTTTTTTTCTTGATTTCTTTTCTAAATTTTGAGATGAAAAGTAAAATAATAAGGGAGAATAATTAAGATATAGTAATGTAGATAATTTTTAACAATTGATATATTAGCAGAAATATGATAAAAGTATATGCAATATAATTTACAATCAAATATGCAGTTATTTTTATGATTAAGGCTATAATAAAAATATCATAAGAATAACTTGTAATTATATATATAATGAAAACAAACTATTACAATATTTAGATTTTTAATTAGATTCTAATTTTGATTGCCAATTATCTAGAATATAATATATGAGGGTCAGTCAAGTGAAAACCGGAAATATTTTTTTACGGCTCCTGTATTACAGACAGAGTTGGAACAAGTACACTATTTTTTAATGTAGTCCCTCTGCTTTTCGATGCATTTTCGCCACCAAGTCGGGAGGGCATGGATACCTCGGGAAAAAATCTTTTGGCTTCGTCTGCAACCACTCATGCACCCACCTAAGGAGTCCTTTAAGTGAGCCAAAGATGTGGAAGTCGAAGGGCGTGAGGTCAAGAGAGTAAGGAGGATGGGGGAGGCACTCCAGATGCAAATCCTGGATAGTCACCACAGTCGCACGAGCCATATGAGGATGCGCGTTGTCATGCTGGATGAGAACGCCTGTTGAGAGAAGTCCGTGGCGTTTGGTGCGTACAGCAGGTTTCAGAATGTCACGCAGCAATTCACTATAGGTGGCACTGGTCACCGTCTTGTCTTTCCATGTAATGTTCCACTAAGGGACCCTTGTGGTCTCAGAATAAGGTCAGAATTGCCTTTCCTGTGGATGGCTGGCTGTGGAACTTTTTCAGCTTTGGTGATGTCGAGTGCCGCCATTCCTTACTGGAGCGCTTGGTCGGTGGTTGGTAGTGATAAACCCAGAACTTGTCTCTAGTCACAATCTGCTCCAAAAAGGTGTCACCTTCAAGTTCATAGTGGTGCAGCAGCTCTTGGCAGGCATCGACTCGCCTCTCCTTCATTTCAGGTGTCAGTCGACGAGGGACCCATCTTGCAGCCATTTTCCGGTATTTCAGTTCATCATGGACAATATCCTGAGCAGAGCCATGACTGACCTGTAATGCTGTTGCAATGTCATTGATGGTGACCAGTCTATCCTACAGAATCATCTCCTCCGCCGCTGCAATCGCCTCGGCTGTCACAACACGATGTGTGTGGCCTGGCCTCAGCACGTCTGCCAAACTTGTTATGCCACTGCTGAATTTCTTACACCATTCGTGCACCTGAGTCTGCGATACATATGCAGCACCATACTGTGCCAACATATGCTTCGATGGATTTCTATTGGTTTTGTGCCTTCACTGTGTAGGAAACGGATTACTCCATGCTGCTCTTCTTTGGTGCATTCCAACAGAGGGGCTGCCATATTGGAAACACCCATATGTCTCCACTGGGTCACGTGGGGATGCAGGACCAATGCCAATTGATGGCAGGAAAGTCCACGCGCATGTGTACTGGGTCTGATTGCAGTGGGAGCAGTTTTCGATTTTCTACAACTGTTTTCCGGTTTTCATTTGACTCAGCCTTGTAGAAACAAATCAGGGATGTTTATAAATCTTTCAAATATCACATCTAAATTACAATGTTGATAATTAAACATTTTTTTTTTTCACAGTTAATCTGCAACCTGGATAATCCAATTCAGGATAATCAGAAGTCTGAAAACGTTTTTTTTTACTATAATTAGCATAAATTTGATTATATAGAATAGATGATTGTGTACTATAAAGCAGTCCAGAAACGATTCTTTAAATAATCTTTTTTATTTAGAGTAACGTTTTCGGCTTTATATTAGCCCTCTTCAACTCTTAGAACAGATACAGTTACTGAACAACCAATTATTAAATAAGCGTTGGTGTTCCAGAACATAGGAAAGACAGAACTGGAGTATATCAAATCCCTCTGCTAAACTTAGACAAACAGCAGAATGAAATATTCATAGGAGCGAAGACAAGGAATTTAAAAGACAGGTTGAGTGAGCATGAGAGAGACATTAGGAAAGGAGCTTTGACAACAACATTGGCCAAAAGGGCATATGAACACGATGTCAAAATAGAATGGGAAAATGCTAAAATAATTAAAGAAATGCACGACATGAATGAATTAGCAGTAGCAGAAGAGGTCCAAATCTTTCTGGGAAGTGAAAAAGGAAAAACAATAAATGAAAAATAATCTATTAACCTATCCAAGGCCTGGAAATTTGCATTACACCAATAAACTACTCACCAATGGGAGTCATAAACTTTGGCCAAAATATGGCTTGGTTGTAAATACAAAAAACTTTATTTTTATTTGTTAAATAATTTAATTGATTTGTTTTAATTTGATTTGAATTTTTGTAAAAGAATATTTATATTTTATTTTAAGTTTTGAATTTGTTCTATGTTCTGGAACACCAATGCTTATTTAACAGTTGGTTGTTCAGTAAACTGTATCTGTTCTAAGAGTTGAAGAGGGCTAATCTAAGCTGAAAATGTTACTCTAAATAAAAATGATTATTTAAAGAATTGTTTCTGGACTGCTTTATAGTGCTTGTAGTTAAACTTTGCTAAGTTAGACACCTTTAAGAGCAATTTCGATAGTACTCATTAGATGACTGTGTATAATTTTATTGAATTGTGATAATTACAAAATAATTAAATAAGATTTTGTGTATAGTTTTATATATATATATATATACCGGGTGTTTTTCTTGAAACCGAACACACTGATTTTTGGCATCCTAATTCGCGACTTTGCAAACTCAATTGTAATTATGGTATGAATTACGTTTTATTTACCTTATTTTAAATAATACTATCTATCTATATATATATATATCATATCAGGTCATCCAATGAATAATGTCAACTTTTGCATGTTCCACAGAACTGCTACTTCTGGCAACATGATGATGAAGTACACCAAAAGCATGATAAGATATCACATGGCATGCAATGTCATGTGATACATCTTAACACATGTCATGTAATGTGAGGCAGAGAACAACAGTTTTAAGTGCATCCCTTATGCCATTAAAGTCTATAAGAAATAACATGTCTTATATGCTCTTCAGACACTGCTATGTTGTATAAGTTTAACCAAGGACATACAGCAACTGTAGTGACACAAAATATCTATACCATATGAGGACAAGATATCCTGAATGTCAAAGTGTCAAGGATGGTTCCAGAAATTCCAACTGGAGAACAGGACCCTCATGGATAGAGTTTGGTGGCAGTCATCAAGTGTGTTGGTGAAGTTTTGTGAGCACCTTCAAGCATTTGGAGAACAGGACCCTCATGGATATGCCACCAAAAAGACAACTCATTGAGCTGGATGATGTGCTGAGAGGAATCCAGAAGCAACAGTCAAGGAATGTTGCTTTTGGATTAATCTCAGCACAATCATCCATTCATCCCATTCAACTATTCACGGGCATCTATGGGACCTTGGTGATGTGTCAAAACTGGGTAAGTGTGTACTCCACGAAGTCATGCCACAAAATCTGTAACAGCATGTGGACATTTGCATTTCCCTACTTTCCTATGAAAAGAAGGAGCCATTTCTGAACAGAGTGGTTATGGGAGATGAAAAATGGATTCTATACCACAACATTAAGTGAAAATGTCAGTGGCTTCCTAAATACCAGGTGGTTATTAAATAAGTATCTGTATTTGGAGCTGTCTATAGCTGGAAGGAATAATCCGAATGAAATCGAAATCAGTACACTTACTAATCGAGAAGGGGGAAGAAGAATGGAATAAAAAAAAAAATTCGGGGCTTTGGGGGTACTTAAAATCTAGTGTGTACCGATCAAGTTCAGGTTCTACATGGCCACTGAACTGGAGGACACAATCCAGGTGGTGCGCGACGTGCTCAACTGCGGAATGCAATGCATCAGGAGTGATGTTTCACAAATGTTGTGTTATGCGATTTTTTAGGTCATTGAGGTTTGCGACGCCTCCACGGTACACATTAGATTTTAAGTACCCCAAAGCCCCAAATTTTTTTAATTCCATTCTTCTTCCTCCTCCTCGATTAGTAAGTATTCCATTCTTCTTCCTCCTTCTCGATTAGTAAGCATACTGATTTCGGTTTCATTCGGATTATTCCTTCCAGCTACAGACAGCTCTAAATACAGATACTTATTTTATAACCATCCGGTAGATGTACATGCAGTAGTGGCTAAATCTGAACATTTTCTACATAAGGTTTTGCTGAATGTTTGGTAGGATATGCAAGACAATCCATTTCAAACTTCTGTCACTGAATCAAACCATTATAGGGCAGGTATACTGTCAGAAGCTAGAGCATCTATGCATTGCCTTGCAGGAAAAATGTCCAGCATTCCTAATCATAAAGGTATGGTTATTCAACAGGACAATGCAAAACCACTCATGGCTAGAATGACTTGTGCCAAGTTGCAGTTCATATGGGAAAACTTCCTCCTCATCTAGTATATTCCCATGATTTTGCACCATCTGAGTACCATCTGTTTCAGTTCCTACTTTACTGGGAAAATAAAGTTCCCAAATTTACTGCTTTAGTAAAATTGTCAATAAGATACTGACTATTTATACAGCACTAAAAAGCAAACCAATATGATTCAGTAACTTTTTATTACAAGAAATGTTTTCGGCTTTCTTAAACCATCATCAGCTCCTACGAAATCGTTTGAGTTGCAGAACAAATTATTTTAGAACAGAAAACGTCTGCAACTCAAACGATTTCGTAGGAGCTGATGATGGTTTAAGAAAACCAAAAACATTTCTTGTAATAAAAAGTTGTTGAATCACATTGGTTTGCTTTTTAGTACTGTATAAATAGTAAATTACTGGGAAAATTTCAAAATGTTTAGGAAGTGCACCAAATCCTGTCCGAGTTTTTTGGATCGAAATTCCATGGATTTCCTCAAGTCTGGCTGGCATTCAAAAACTTGTTGAACAATGGGAGAAAGTTGTAACAATGTAGTGGGGGCACTTATTATTATGATTAAAAGATCTGTTTCAGATAAATTTTGTTTGTTTTCTTCACATGTGCAAAAAATAGCATTATTTATGTAATGATGTGATATGTGGATCCGTCGGGATGAACTATACAAGCATTTAGGACTAATGCGGTCGTATGTGGCAATCATGCATAGGTTCGAATGGATGAACAAAATTCTCTGATACAGTTATGACTACACAGTTTAATCAACCAAAGATCTTTATTTGAGAGAGAGATGTGTGATACAAGTCATTTGGAGGATACATACTATATATATATATAACAATGTAGTCAAACAAAAGTTATAGATGTAGTCCAAAAGATAAATCAGCAAAACCACCTTCGTCTATAAGAAATTATTATAAACAATTGAGTGACTTGAAGGAGAGATCGAGCCAGTCGGCCGAGAGAAGTGGACATGGGCTGGACATATAATAATAATAAATGATAATAGATGGACAACTAAAGTACTTCACTGGATACCAAGGGATAAAAAACAACCAAGAAAGAGACCACATTAAAGATGGAGAGATGAGATTGCTAATTTTACATCAAAGTTTGGATCAGAAAGGCTGTAGACAGGAAGAACTGGAAATTGCTTGGAGAGACCATCCTGCAGTGAATTGATAACAGTTGATTATGATGATGATGATATATAACAATGTATGGGAAAATCTGAAGTGCTGATTCCCTTTCCTTTCTTCTTTTAAACAGTCTTTAGTCCAAATAAAATTAGTCTTTAGTCTCTTAAGCACAAGTTTCTTCTTTTCAAAATATTGAATACTGTAGTTGGCATCGATGTTTAGCACCTTGGCTTGGCATAGCTGTTGACAGACCACAGCACAGGGTTCTCCCTGTGTGGTGCTGACTCTTGATAGAATAGCACTGCACAGGGAGAAATCTTAGCACTGACTCTTGACAGAATAGCACCACACATCCACACACATGGAATTCTCTCGGCCAACTAGCTCGAGCTCTCCTTCAAGCCACTCAATTGTTTATATTAATTTCTTAGAGACAAAGGTGGTCAAATAACTTTGATTAATTTATCATTTAATACTACACCTGTGTTTATAAAACTGTGATTCTCTTACAACATTGTTTATTGTCATGTGATATTCCATTTCCCTTCTTTCTTTTAAACAATTTACAAGTTCTAGACTTATAATAATAATAATAATCAAATAATTATTTGACAGGAGTCAAATATTTGACACTTTGAAAAATTTATCTATTGAGGTCACCTCGGACCTTACAGGTATATTCAAATATATAAACTAGAAAACTAAAAAAAATACTATAAAAAAAAAAATACTAACCGGTAATTAAAAATCATTTCAGGGTTTTGATAATGTTTAGAATGATTTGCAATATGTCTATTAAAATATTCAATAAATAATTGTAGTTTTTGGATAATCATTTCAAATTTGTTTTTAATAATTATATCAATATAAACTCTGTTGTAAATTTGAATGACTATTGTAGAAAAGACTTTTGAATTACAATAATGCATTTGCATTCAACATAATTTGTATTTTCAATTTGATTTCTGTCTGGTATCATTTTAATAGAAGCATATTTAACTTTAAAACATTGTTGGTTTTGTGGTATTCGTCATGATTAAATAAATACAAGTAATAAATGAATGCAATAAATGATACTAAATAAATGAGTTTTTAATGGTATAAAATATTAACAAAATTACACAAAACAAGTGCTTTCAATCTCAAATCATAGAGACCATCAGGTTGTACACTGAAGTGAAACAAAACATAAAAAACAATAAAAGGGGGAAATATATCCAAATAGGTAGGAACATTAAAATGAATGAGCAAGGGAGAAAGAGGAGGAAATTTAGTAAAAACAAAAAATGCAGCTAAGAAACACCAGTTTTTTTATAATAGAATTGTAAATTATAAAGAAAATGGAAATAAGTGTGAAGAGGAGAAAATGAAGAGACCTACTGCAAGACCAAAAAAGATGGGATTATATGACTGAAAAAGAGGAGAAATCAAAAAATACAAAAACTAATAATGAGAGAAGATAAAATAAGATAATTAATAAAAAACAATGGGATGAAAAACAAAAGGAATAAAAATAAATTATAATTAGAGAGGCTATTATACTATATACTTTACACCAGCCTTGTGAAACACGACTTGTGCATGCAGCCTCTAGGCACTCTTCAGTGTGGCCTGCTTAATAGTATAAACAATCATCATCAATCATGTATTTTACAAAATTAAATTGTCATAATTCATAAACAAAAAATATAGGAAAACTTCATAATTCAATTAATAAATTAAATACGAGGTTGCGCTTGCTGTGATGGATGGTGGATAAATGTAGCTTATGTGACTTAAAAATATCTCAACTTATTGACTATCAAATGTAAGATTTGTTATTTACGATTTCATTTTGACTGTGCTAACTTTATCAAGAAAAATTTTTATAAACTGAATAAGAAAAATAAAGAAGATTGGAAATGCTCAGCATGTAAAGGTAAACTTCTATCAACTAATTCAAAATCAATAACTGACACTTCTCCTTCCATTTCGAATATTGACAAAGAAATTAATTACGATAGCTCCAAACAATATGATGACTCACTGGTAACTTCTGAAACCCGAATTATTTCTCCGTTAATGGACACTCAAATGACACAACTAAGTAGTTTGAATCAGACTAGATAAAATATTTACTGAATTAAATAGTATAAAAGAGGAAATAAAAGAAATAAAATTATCAAATTCTGAGTTATGTAAAGCGTTAGAGTTGTATGGAGCTAAAATAGACAAAATAGATAATAAAATTATAAATTTTAATGCAGAGATTGAAGTTGAAAAAAAGATGTTGGATTAATTAAAGAACAACATAATTTATATAAAAACCAATTAAAAGACTTAACTTCCTATATTAGGTAACTAGAACAAAGAGAGTAACAATATAATTGAATTACATGGTGTCCCTCAACTCTTGAATGAAAACACAATAAACATTGCTGAAAAAATCTTAATGAGTGTTGATGAAAATTTTGACATGCATAGTTTATTAGCAGCTTATCGAATAAAAAGTAACATAAAAAATCAAAACCATCCATCAATAATTTGTGTGAAACTTACTAATTCTATAGTTAAACAGAAAATATTATTTAAATTAAAGATTAACAAGTATAACTTATATACTGATACTTCAAGAATTGTTGGTGAACGACATAGAATCTATATAAATGAATATTTAACACCATATTATAGATCTATTTACTATCAACTAAGACAACTGAAATCAAGCAAAACGTTAAAACACACTTAAAGAATGGCCAAATATTTATTAGATCAGAAGATATAATTCTTATCACCAGACTAAGTGAAGAAGATTTATCTAAATTGTCTACATTCTGATGATTTTGTAATGAACTATAATCCCCATGATTATATATATATATATAGTCTTAATATTCAAAGCTTAAACAATAAAATCAGTTTAATTAATGATTTAATAGATAATTACACTAGTACATTAGATCATTAGATATTTTAACTTTTGTTGAAACATGGACTAGCTATAATAATCCTCCTTGTCAATTAGAAAGTATGTAATTTATAAAATAGAACGTGAGCCTTTACAACATTGAGGAATAGTGATTTATGTGAATTGTAATCTACAAGTTGTATTAATAGACTCTCTTATGCTTTCGAATTCACATGTTGATCTATTGACTATTCGTACGGATAAATATTTAATCTCGACTCTATATAAATGATCTGAAATGAATTTAAATGATTTAATATCAATTATTGAGACTATACTTGATTATAGTACTTTTCATAAATTGAGAACTTTAATTATTTATTGCTAACACATGTCTAAGGCAAGATTTTTATGATTGTCATAATGAACAACTTAATGATACTTGCCAAGTCTAACTACCCAATGCATTATGGTTATGGACCGCCATCTTTGCTAGGCTTTGCTCTAACATCAGTGGATGGTTCTAAATTTGAAATTATCAATAATCTAGTATCTGATCATCTTCCACTGGTTATCTTCCTTCCATTTGGAAGAATCCCTGTGGGAGATGATAATATTTGCTTCAGAAATACTAATGACTATATGTTGCTCTTTTGAAATTGAACAATGCTTTATGGTCTTTTTTAGTTGGGATTTTCTGTACAAAATGAGAGATTTAGATAAAGCAATGGATTATTTTTATACTATCTTGCAAATATTTATAAATAAATATTTACCAATGGGATTTTCTGTACAAAATACGAGATTTGGATAAAGCAATGGATTATTTTTATACTATCTTGCAAATATTTATAAATAAATATTTACCAATTAAGACCTCTGTTAGAAATAAACATTCTAATAGAAAGAAATTCCTCTCTTATATATTATCTCGTAATACACGAAAATTAATTAATTTAAAAAAGAAAATATTTTTAAAATATAAAAAAATTAACTACAACTGATCCCCGATGTGAGATTTTTAAGTCAAAGTTTTAAAACAATTAACTAAAGAAATTCGTTATAAAATTTATCAGGATGAAATATCATATTATTGATTTTAAATCTAAGTTAAAACAATTAACTTAAGAAATTTGTTATAAAATTTATCAGGATGAAATATCATATTATAATAATATCTTTAAAGATACTTTTGATGTTAAATCATTCTGGAAAAATATTAGTAAATTACCTTATAATATAAGTAGAACTAAACAAAAAAATATGATAAAGGAAATCATGATTGATGACAAGAGCTTTACTACTGACCAAGATATTGCTAATTGTTTTGCATGATATTATGATTCTATAGGGGGATTTTGCCTTGATCCTAGAATTCCACATAATTCTTATTTACCTAATGTTACACAATTTTCTATGACTAATTCTATTCTTTTATATGATACAGATTATAATGAGATCAATAATATTATAATGTCATTAAGAACTTCAACTCCTGGTTTTGATTATATTTCTTCTGATATCTTAAAAATCATTAAGGATTCTATTATATACCCTTTGGTCTTTCTTATTAATTTGTCTTTTGAAATGGGTTCCTTCCCAAGATGTTTTAATTTGAATACTATAATTCCAATTTTTAAAAACGGGTGTAATTTAAATGTACAGATAGAATTCCACATAATTCTTATTTATCTAATGTTACACAATTTTCCATGACTAATTCTATTTTTTTATATGATACAGATTATAATGAGATCAATAATATTATAATGTCATTAAAAACTTCGACATCTGGTTTTGATTATATTTCTTCTGATATCTTAAAAACCATTAAGGATTCTATTATACATCCTTTGGTTTCTCTTATTAATTTATCTTTTGAAATAGGTTCCTTTCCAAGGTGTTATAATTTGAATACTATAATTACAATTTTTAAAAACTGTTGTAATTTAAATGTACAGAATTATAGACCTATAATCATAGTTCCTTCTATAATTAAAATATTTGAAAAGGTTTATTATTCTCGACTTATGAATTATACAGACCTATAATTATAGTTCCTTCTATAATTAAAATATTTGAAAAGGTTTATTATTCTCGACTTATGAATTATATTGATAAATATCATATCATACATAAACATCAGTATGCTTTTAAAAAAAATTCGTTTATAGAATATTATCATACCTTATTAACTGATAACCTAGATAGGTCTAATTCGGTGGTCTCCTTGGCATTAGATTTATCTAGTGCTTTCAATTCTGTCGATATAAAGATTTTATTAAATAAATTATATATATTAGGTATTAGAGATAAAGCACTTATAACTGGATTGCATCGTATCTTCAACAAAGGAGGTATGTAATAAAAATAGGTAATCGACTTTCTTTTTCTATACTAATTAATAAAGGAATCCCCACGGTACAGTTCTGGAACCAATTCTGTTTAATTTATTTATAAATTCCCCTAATATTATTGTTTATGCTGACAATATTTTTATTATATTTTTTCATCACAATATTATGGAATTAAATAGTATGATTCGTAATAGTTTAAAAAATATTGAATATTATTTTTCAATTAATAAATTATTAATTAATTATTCAAAATCTGGTTATATATTTTTCAGAAATAAAATAATATATACTATCACTACACATATACTACATATTAACTACTGTAACAAGTCTAGTAATATCTATAGTAGTCAAATGATATCACCTACTTGTATCATACATAAACATCAGTATGCTTTTAAAAAAAATTCGTCTACTATTGATGCTATAGTTCATTATCATACCTTACTAAGTGATAACCTAGATAGGTCTAATTTAGTGGTCTCATTGGCATTAGATTTATCTAGTGCTTTCAATTGCGTCGATATAAAGATTTTATTAAATAAATTACATATATTAGGTATTAGAGATAAATCACTTAACTGGATTGCATCGTATCTTCAACAAAGGAGGTATGTAATAAAAATAGGTAATCAAATTTTCATTTTCTATAGTAATTAACAAAGGAATTCCCCAGGGTACAGTTCTGGGACCAATTCTGTTTAATCTATTTATAAATGACATATTTTTAAACAAATCAATCATACTGTTACACTGCTCAGCACTTTTAACTTACAACAGTTCAGCTCTTTGAGCAGGAAGTAAAATACACTTTTATATCAACACTAACTTTATTAAAAATATAGTACTTTTGACTCTATCGAGCCTTCTTCAGTATTTCGATTAACATTAAACAAAAAATCGGTTTAGAAAACAGAATTCTGATTCTATTATTTTAATATTGTTACAAATTTTTAAACATCAGTTCGAAACGTATTTCTACTGCTAATTAGCCTATATAAAACGTAAATAATTGATGCATTTGGCTTGCTATTATTAAAAATAAAATAAAATATGGTAAAAGTCTACGATTTTAAAATAAACCACCTTTCTTCTTCCTATTTCTAGCACAACTAACTAATCATCTCGTCTTCTTATGGCAATATTCCCATGCTAAGCTTAATTTTTCCGGTTCTATATAGTTAATGACTTTCTTGCCTTCTTTGCATATATTTCTACTGTTTCCGCTATTTTTAGCTTCTCCGGATTTGGATCATACTTATCAATTTAGTTTCATTCCATTTTGGTGTAGCGTCGAAATTCATCGTTCTTTGCGCTAGTGCCGTTGTAACCTTCTGTTTCTCTTTGTCTGCCTTATTCTCTTGTAGTCTCTTCTAAACCGATCTAATCGTGGACCCTATATATATTTCTTCTTCATTAGTATCACTGTTGTCTATTGGTATCTGGTATACTCCTGGCATATTTAAGGGTTCTCGTTTATCCTTATCATTTCTAATAAGATATAATAAAACTTAATAAGATTAAAGATAGTGTTCCTCCTTGAAAAGGCTATTTTTCTTCCCGCCGCTTTCTGTATTTTATTCTTATATTTCATAGTCAATGGGTTGGTTTCTAAAATAGGGGCTATCTTCTCTTTCGTTCTGTTCTTGTTCTCTGTTCTGCTTACTGTCACTTCTACCTATTTTGTTCTCTATATCTCTCCATAGTTTTAGTATAATATTCCGATTGTATCTGTGCACCTCTGCCTGTCGTATAATCCACTCTAATTCTTCTGTAACGTTTTCCCATGTACTGCAGTGCGTTTTAATTCTAGTAAGTAGGGCTCTAAATGAAGCCATCTTTGTATGCCATGGCTCTCTCGAGGTTTTATGGATAAAAAGAGGAACGTATGTGTCTTTCCTATACACTTTTGATATTTTATTATTTAAAATATTGTTTGTTACTTAAACATTTATTTTTTCTACATAAATAACATTGAGTCTGTAAGCTATTTGTAATGTTATAAATGATTAGCTTATACTGTTACCATAACAACGTTTTTTAAAATAATTTGATGTATTTGACTTTGCGTTCAATAAACGATATTTATTAGGTGTTCTATCTTTTATGTATAGCTGAAGAGGATTTTATTATTAAAAAATCGAAAGTGTTACTGCTTTTTAAATTATGATTTTTGTTGTGTTTTTCTTGACCCTGCCTAAGTACTAAGGTGTATCTCATATTTTCAGGCAGTGTATCAGTTTCCTGTTTATGTTGTTCAGTAGAGGGAACTTAACAACAGCACTTTCAATGCGGGCATATGAAGCAAACATTAAGATCAAGTGGTAAGAAGCTAAAATTATTAGCACAGTCACAAACCCGGGTGAGCTTTACACAGCGGAGAAACTAAATATATATAAAACGAGCCAGCAGGAAAAAGTGCTAAATGAAAGAGATTAGGAGGGACTCCCGAAGGCGTGGAGATACGCTCTAAGAAACTGAAAGGGTGGATATGCATACGGAAGTACGGAGCAGAATAGAAATGGTTGTTTCTGTTTTTTATATTATACACTTCTATTTTTATTTTATTTTTATTTATTAATTAATTTAAATCCGGAATATTTTCTTATCAATTTTTTGTCAAACCGGTTATAATTTACCTCCGGAAAACCGGAACGAGTGCTCAAAAAAACTGCTAAACAAACATTTTTGCAAATTTGAATTTAAAACTATTCTGAAAAAGAATAAGAAGAATAAGAAAGAATAAGAATGCACTTTGGATGTTCTATAACGTATCTAATTGTAGAAACTGTAAGTAATATGAGAGTTGATGATGGCTATAACCTAGCCGAAAGCATTCCTCTGGAAAAAGTTATTTAAATGAATAAAATTATTTGGACTGCTAGTGAGTGCTATAGTTTAATCTGTTATCAATGATTGGTCCAAAACAGATTCCTTCAAATCCAATGACAACAGTTTTTATGAAAAATGTATCCAATATTTAGAACTTCATTTATCACAATTTGAACACATTGATTATTTTAAGAGAACTGATCTTAAAAATGTTATTAATTGGCAAATTGTTTAAAAAGTTTTGAATACATTTTAAAATTTGATGATAAAATGGAGCTATTCAATGCTGATAAGAAAGAAAGGGAACATTTTGAGGAGATATATGTAAAACAATTTGCTGTTGATACAAAAGTAAATGCTTGAAATGAACAAAAAATGCAACCAATGCAAGATGGATAAAAATGTTTAATCACTTTAATATATACAACATATTATTCAGGAATATTAAGAAATAATTGAATTTGCATTATGCTGGCCAGGTACCAATAGTACAATAGAAAGAGATTTTTCAGTGGTGAATAAATTTTAGAGCTCAGAAAAAAAGCAGCTGCACATGTAATATTTCTTCCAACATTTCTAAGTGCAATTTTCCAATTCATGTGAAGAATTTTATAAGAATATTTCAAGTAATGAAGATTTATTAAAATTTCATTCTGCGAATAAATACTGTATGTATCGTAACATAAATATTTATTTAATATTATTTGTTATATAGACAGTTGTATTTATATAGTCATTTTTGATATTTTTTGTATTGAGACTATTGTTTTTTGTCTAATTAATTTTTTGTTATGAAAAGAATGTTTTTTTTTTTTTTTAGTAATTTTTTAGAATTATGTGTTTTTGAAATTTTTATATTAATAAACGCATAAAAAGTTAGATCCAAGACATTTTAATGGCACACAACCAAGTGTACAACTTTTGGGCTTGCTGATAGCCCTCTGTATAGAAGATGTCAGTACGAGGAGGAAACTCCTCTTCACATTTTGTGCGATAAGATGTCAGTATGAGGAGGAAACTCCTCTTCACATTTTATGTGAATGGTAGATGTCAGTATGAGGAGGAAACTCCTCTTCACATTTTATGTGAATGTAGATGATGTCAGTATGAGGAGGAAACTCCTCTTCACATTTTAGATGTGTAGAAGATGTCAGTATGAGGAGGAAACTCCTTTTCACATTTTGTGTGAATGTGTGGCCCTTTGTGAATGTGTGGCCCTTCATGGCTTAGGCGTGATCTCTTGGGGATGTATTTTTCTGTTCCCGAGGATACTGTCCCATTGAGGAGAATACTGTCCTTTGTTTTAGGACAGGTCTTCTCCTGGGATGATCTGAATGGGGGATGCACAATAGACCATTGTTGGTCGCAGTGCTTGGGCTGGGTAGGCTCCCCTGTTCTACTAACTAACTAACTAACTAACTAACTAACTAACTAAGTGTACAACTAAATAAACTAAGAAAATGGCATCCTCATAAATATACTAACATCTGCTCACTTTAGAATTATAGAAACATTCAAACAATACTATACACATTGCACATTTAACAGGATACTAGAAACTTTTGAAAATGACCAAGTCTGACACCATCACCAACTTTTAATGATGGTGATGCTGAAAACATCACCATCATTAAAAGTTCACTTGATGAAGTAAAGCAGTCAAATCTGAATGCCTGTTGGTCTAAGCTCTGGAAGGAGTGTGTGAATGAATTTGCTAAACATGAACTCCTAGAAGTCAAGGAGATAGTGGATGTTGTCTTTTTGTAAATGTTTATTCATTTTATAACTGAAAAATGAAGCAGACATCTCTTCTGAGCTACTTAAATCAGTCATCTGATAGCAACCCTCACACAATCCACTAATGCTGATGCCTAGACATCTATTTCAATCATATTATTTTTATTTTAATGTATGTAAATTGTTTTCTACAGTTTATTCTTTATTTAAATATATTTTTTTGTATTTAAGAAATATAATGTGTAATAAAAAGTATTGTAAATGTTTGACTTTCTTATTCAAAGGTAATCCTACATTTCTCATAGAAAGTTAACTTCACCAACTATAGTTTTGCAGGAATGTAATCCTTGCGGTTAGTGAGATTATTGTATAGTGCAAATAAAACTACAATTATTAGAGTATATGAAGTCATAATTGCATATTGGAAGTAATGAAGACAGTAGGAAAAAATAGCTTCCAAGAATGTTTCCAACAACTTTTCATATGAAAGCAAAATTATGCACTAACATAATATTATAGCAAAAATAAATCAGTAATATAAATTTTGATGTCGTCTTTTATTAATAGCTTAAATATTTTTCTCAAATATTGTAAATAAAAAGTAAAATACAGGCTTATCTCATCACTGCAGCAGTTACATTCCAGATCACCTTTAAAGCTTCTATCCAGAAAGAGTGAAATTTATTATAAAGTGAATAACAGCCTTTTTTCATTTTCTAATGCATATAAAACCCTAGAAACATATTTACACTATTATTCATTAAATGTACAATAGCAATAGACTTTAAAAATCTCTGCTAGATAGTTGCATTTTAAATAATTCATGTATCATCTTGGAGGATTCATGTTCAATTCCAGGTCTAACATCTTCAGTTTTTCAGGATAGTTCTGGACCTGGCCTGTCTATGTATTAATTTATATAAAATATAAATATTATATTTTAAAAAAATAATACTTAGAATAAATATATTTATTCTAAGTATTATTTTGCAGATAATTTTCATATTAAAAGATAAAATTAAAACATGGAATATAATTGAAAAGTGCTATATTAGTGAATTGCCATAAAGTGAAATATACCTGTATTATAAAAATCATTTACATTAAATAAATACAGTGATACCTCGGTTCACGAACACAATCCGTTCCTTGACCCTGTTCGTGATCCGAAAAGTTCGTAAGAATCAATCCCATTGCAATTAATGTAAATCCAAATAATACGTTTTTTGTCGTTCCTTGACTCTGTTCGTGATCCGAAAAGTTCGTAATCCGAACAATCTCGATCCTGTTCGTGATCCGAAAAGTTCGTAATCCGAATCAATTTTTCCCGACACTGTTTCGTGATCCGAAAAGTTCGTAATCCGAATCAATTTTTCCCATGGTGATACCTCGGTTCACGAACACAATCCGTTCCTTGACTTTGTTCGCGATCCGAAAAGTTCGTAATCCGAATCAATTTTTCCCATTGCCGTGATCCGAAAAATTCGTAATCCGAATCAATTTTTCCCATTGCAATTATTGCAAACCAAATACTGTTTTTTGTCCTAGAAAAAATTTTTGACATGTTATGGCTTTATGTGTGGAAATTTGTCCTAGAAAAAATTTTAACATGTTATGGCTTTATGTGTGTAAATAATACCTAGAAAAAATTTTTAACATATTATGGCTTTATGTGTGGAAATAATACAGTCCTAGAAAAAAATTTTTAACATGTTATGGGTTTATGTGTGGAAATAATACAGAAATCCTACAAAAAATTTTTAATATGTTATGGCTTTATGTGTGGAAATAATACAGAAAGGAAAAGAAAACATTTTTAACATGTTATGGCTTTATGTGTGGAAATAATACAGAGAAAAAAAATTTTTAACATGTTATGGCTTTTTGTGTGGAAATAATAAAAAATACAAAAAGGAAATAAATATAACAGTAATATTAGAAGAAATAATTTTAAAATGTTATGGCTTTGTGTAGAAATAATACAGAAAGGAAATAAATATAATTTTTAACATGTTATGGCTTTTTGTATGGAAATAATACAGAAAGGAATAACATGTTATGGCTTAATGTGTGGAAATAATACAGAAAGGAAATAAATGTAAATCCAAATAATACGTTTTTTGTCCTAGAAAAAAATTTTTAACATTCCAAATAATACGTTTTTTGTCCTAGAAAAAATTTTTGACATGTTATGGCTTTATGTGTGGAAATTTGTCCTAGAAAAAATTTTAACATGTTATGGCTTTATATATGGAAATAATACAGAAAGGAAATAAATATAACAGTAATATTAGAAGTGTGGAAATAATATAGAAAGGAAATAAATATAACAGTAATATTAGAAAATAATACAGAAAGGAAATAAATATAACAATAATATTAGAAGAAAGCGGTTTCACACCACCTTCACTAATACTTTTAATTTTTTTGAGAGCCATAAACACTTGGTTGGGAACTTTACTGTACCCATGTCAGCTGGGCGAACTGGATTGTTGCTGGGGGCGAGGCTGTGCGTCTAATTAAATAAAGAAAAAAACTAAAATATCAATACTTGTTGGAACTTTATGAGCTGGGCTAACTGGATTGCTTCTGGGGCGAGGCTGTGAGCAAGGTTTAAATAAAGAAAAAACCTAAAATATCAATACTTGTTGGAACATTACTGTACCCATATGAGCTGGCTAAAATATATTTTGTTGGAACTTTACTGTACCCATATGAGCTGGGCGAACTGTCATAATAAGGGATAAATTTAATTAAATAAAGAAAAAAACTAAAATATCCGTAATAAGGGATAAATTTAATTAAGTAAAGAAAAAAACTAAAATACCAACAACGGATAAATTTTATTAAATAAAGAAAAAACTAAAATATCAACACTTGTTGGAACTTTGGATAAATTTAATTAAATAAAGAAAAACTAAAATATCAACACTTGTTGGAACTTTATTGTACCCATATGACCTGGGCGAACTGGATTGCTGCTGGGGGCGAGGCTGTGCGCAGGGTTTTTGCGCCGCGAGGTCACGTGCGCTCCATGCACTCCATGCGTGTGTGTTCGTGAACCGAAGCATCGTTCGTAAAGGCGAAGCAAAATTGTTCACAAATGTGTTCGTAGACCGTGAGCTCGTGATCCGAGGTATCACTGTATTCTTTGTAATAAAATATAAAAAAAAAAGCATCGTTCGTAAAGCGAAGCAAAATTTGTTCGCAAATGGTGTTCGTGATTTGTTTGTGAACCGAGACGTTCGTGATCCGAGGTATCACTGTAGTAGGGAATTGTGAACCGAGACATTTGTTCGGAAATGGTGTTCGTAGACCGATTTGTTCGTGACAAATGGTGTTCGTAAACCGATTTGTTCGTGAACCGAGACGTTCGTGCAAATGGTGTTCGTAGACCGATTTGTTCGTGAACCGAGACGTTCGTGAGATCCGAAGGTATCACTGTATTTTTGAGTTTTAAATTACATAAATTAATTATAATTATTCTATTTTATGTAGAGTTATCTTCACCACCACCTCCACCTCCACCACCGTCAACTGGTATTGATGTTTCAAATCCATGCATTTTCAGAAGTAATCAAAATTTGTATGTACAACCACCAACAAGAGGTATGATTGAATATTAATTTAATTTAATGAAGTTTTATTAAAATAAATTGTACAATAGTTAAAATATTATATTGAATTTTCTATTGTTTCTTAATTTGCTTTATTTTATTTTAGAAACAATATATAATCCTTATAAGAAAACATTACTTTTTCTTATTTATTATTTATGGCTAATTGTTCCTTATTATAAAAATTTTATAAATAATTTAACTTTCTTTTATGATAAAGTATTGAATGTTATTTTACATGTCAAAAAAAGGGGAAAAAATAAACATATATATATACTGTTTTAAAGTTTCTTTAATGTAAATAATATAGATTGTTTGCTTTTGTCTAAATATTTTTAATATTTAAATTTATTGCAGCTTTTTACTTAAGCCATAATATGTGAATAGTTTAAATTTTAAACTTTAGAATGAATGTTAAGTTTTATTTTGTAACATTATCTGTATTTTCTTGTAAATTGAAGATGATTGAATTTAACAACTGAAATAGTTTCTGAAATTAAAAACTTTTCACTTTTTATTGTTGTATAGTACTTTTTTATTTATTTGTTTTTCTTTGGTAAGCAATTGATTAAAAGGAAGTAGTTTACATGTTATTCTACAATGCAGAGGACGGGTATTCATCCATTTGCCAGCCAGTTTGAAAATTTGGCATACATTGCATGCCATATAATTGTCAAAGTATATATATTTACACACATTTGAATTTTAATCAGTCAGTTAGAATTCAATCTTGTGACATGCTTTTTCTGAACTTACTGTAATTTTTGGACTTTAAAAGGTAGATGATTGGAATATATTTTAATCTATCTTTTTATATATAAAAATAATGTTAACATTTAAATAAAGTAGATTTGTGATTGCTGTACAGAAAATAGACATATTTATTAAAAGAAGCAATAGACATTGACAATGAAATTTTGACAAAGATGATAAATATTCTTTTATTATATATGCATAATATAAATATTTAGTTTTATTTTAAATATAGTGGTCTTTTTGAATTTATTATTTGCTTTTATAGCAAAGCATTACATCAAGAATAAAACTTTTCTCTAGCAAAGAAAAAATTTGGATATGATTTTCTATGGTAAATGAATTTTATTTAGAAGAAAGAGATGATGCCACTTGATTAGCTAAATGATCATAAATAAAAATATGTTTTAGATTCAATTAATTTGTTTTAAAATTATAATGTATTGTATTCTTTATGTTTACTTTATTTTAAAATACCATATATAATTGTGTATAAGCCAACCCACAACGTTAGAGTTTGAAAATTGATAAAAAATATGAAACTTGTATATAAGCTGACTTTCAACTTTCAAGTATTAGAACAATATGATATTCATTAAAATAAATCAATAATTTTTTTTTATAATTTAAAAAATTTTCCAAATCCTGTTCATAATAATGAGATGGTATAAATAAAGCCAAAAAAGTAAAACACAAAGCCCTTTAGCAATTAAAAACTTTAATCAGAAATGTTTTCAATGCACTTGGTGCCAAACATTTCTGATTAAAGTTTTTGACTGTTAAAGGGCTTTGCATTTTACTTTTTTGTTTTTGTTTTGTGCAATCTTGTTGAACTTTTATTTCATATGTAAATTATATATGCATAATATAAATATTTAGTTTTATTTTAAATATAGTGGTCTTTTTGAATATTAACTCTAAAACTATTTATTAATATGTCGAAACATACTAATACAAAATTCAGTACTAATACTTAATTAAATTTTTCAGTATTTATATTTTTATTCTGTATAGTTTTTGCGCTGCTTCCCACTCACCAAGTGAGAAGCAACGTAAAAACTTGGTGGGGTATTTCATTAATCATGGTGCCGCCCAGAGCCTTAGTGGGAATTTTTATTTTGTCAACATATGTAGCCACTTTTCATTCAGGTAGAATATTCCACTTTTCATTCATGTCCCTTCGACAGGCTGCTTATCCATGCGGAGAGTTAGCTAGATTGGAGGATGGGGATTGATGAGCCGAGGCCGGATCTCATGAATAAAGTTTTAAAAGGTGGGACTCAAGAAACAAACCCGTATCCTTCAATGTGGAAAGCCAAAGTCATCCTCGCGGCCATTTCAATCAATTCATATTAAAAAAATTATATATATATGTATAAAAATATACATTTTATATAAGATGTTCCAATTCAAGTGTATTCGTTTGGGCCCGAACCACTAATGATGCCTTCGGAATACACATGAGTATAATGGATAGTAATTACGCTTCTTTTGCTGCTATATTTGTAATGCCACTTTCCATCGGTCGAATGGCCGCAGTAGAAGCATATTGTGCTTCCATGGATGTATTTTTTTTTGCATTTGTTAACGCCCCTTTTCAATCAGGGAGATTACTAAGGGTCGGGGCCAGTTCCAATCCCTGGCTGCACCCAGTGGCGTAGCGTAGGTTTCTGCCGCCCGGGGCAGATGCCAAATATGCCGCCCTTCCCCCCACAAAATATATTATTATTATAAAGATAAAATTTTCTAGAGCGAGGAAAATATTAAGCTGCAAAGAGATTTTTTTTCTCCAAAATTTAAAATTCTTACCAACTAGAAAACAAAATTTGATTGCGAAAACACGTCTTGAATTCTAATACTGGAATCTCTTGATTAATGCGATTAATAAATCCTCGCAATACACTACATATATCAAAGCCGCACTAATCAAAAATAAAAAAAACTAATGGGAATAATTATAATGAATCCTGGAAAATATCAAAATTATAAATATGTATTTTTCAGAAATCCATTATTTTACATCAATTTCAGAACATAAAATGAAAGAAGCAAAACTAAATAAATTTAAAAAATAGAAAATTCCCATAAAAAAGGGGGAGATTTTGCATCTGACATATCTTAAAAGAGTTTCTTCTTTTTCTTCTTTCTTCCTTTTAAAATAATTCTGGATGGATCAAAAATGTAGCAATAATAATGATGAAGAGTGACTCAGCGAGTGAGAGAGGACGAGTGTGTGTGTTCGGCTGTCCCTTTATATTTTTCTTTTGGTCTACCCAATCACATCAGTAGAGAGAGAGGTTTGAACTCATTTCTGACCTTATTTGGTCAAGTTAACCTCCTCTCTTCCATAGAGATTGGTAGATGGACCTTATTGTCAGGATATTTTACAATATTGTTTTTTATCAGATCTTCAGACTTGGATCTTGCAGCTGTTTGTAATTTGGTCATTGTTTCTTCTCTCAAGGCATTGTTTATGGTTTGTTTGACAGTTATAAAATTCTTCCGTCTCCCCTCCAAACTAAAGTGTCATTTACAGTTTTTTTTTTGTTAACAGATGACGCCACTTACCATTCAGGGAGAATACTAAGTGACGGGGCGAAACAAGCCCTTCCACAGGCTACCCATCCCTGTGGAGGGGTCAGCTGGATTGTGGAGGAAGGGGAACGACGGGCCGAGCCCGGACCCCATGATAAATATTTTCAAGGGGTGGGATCCGAACTCGAACCCGGGTCCTCCAGAGTGGAAAGCCGAAGCGTTTCCACGCGGCCAATCCGGCCGACAATGTCATTTACAGTTAAATTTTCCCCAATTGAATTGGTTAGTTTTCACAGTTTAAACTACTGCGTCACACCTGCAATCTAGGGTCCTCAGCATGGAACATAAATTTAATTTCCGATTTTTTTACTACAAAAATAAGTTTATAGAATATTGATTTGGGAACTTGGGGGCTCTGTTGATGGAGGCCTAGGCAATTGCCCTTTTTGCCCATAGAATAACGCGCCACTGCTTGTCTCTCCTTACTTTAGCTAAGCAAGATACTTATATTTGGAAAGTTGTAGTTGGTAGTTTGGAAAGTTGACATTTGTTGATACTCACATTTAAAGCAATAAACATCGACAAAGAACGAAATTTGCGAATCCAAACTGTTTTTAGATACGATGTACGTGTAGTTAAAAGAGAACACTTTATAGAGAGTAGTGGGTAGTGTTGAACATCGAACATCCATGTTTTGGTATCGATGTTCGATGTTTTTTCTGATTATGTAGTAGAATTGATGTTTGAGTTAAGTAATATTACATAATATTTTTATAAATTAAATTTTTTATAATTGGTGATGATTTTATTTAATTTTTTAGTTTTGCATTAGGAAAATCTAACAATCCATCTGGAAATATTCATTTTATGCTTACATTTGTCACGTGAGACACTATTATCGTCATTTAATTAATATTCGAAATGCTTTCGGTTTCTTTTTTTTATTTCAAAATATTTATACCTTTTTGGCTCAATAAGTATGCCTCCGAAAACCATTTTGTGGCAACATTTTGCTAAAAATAAAAGTAAATCTGCAACTTGCATATATTATTCAAAAGAACTGAAAAGTAGTGGTAATACCACGAGTTTAAGGTGTCATCTAAAAGCAAACATTCACAACTTCTTGGAATTCAGAAAGACTTACAGAAGGAAGAAAAACGTTATCGAGACACTGACGAAGCACCATCGTCACAATCTCTCCCAGGAAAACAAAGAAAAATTTCTAAGACATTTAGGAGCATTGAGGAGTTCAGGTGAATCAGCAGAAAATAAGGTGTAAATCAAGCTCTTATATTTATGGTGTGTAAAAACAATAAGCCATTGTATATTTGAATCGTGAAGGTTTTCAACATTTTGTAAAGAAAATAGCATCTTCGTACAAAATTTCTTCTCGACCAATGATTAAAAGATTAATTTCCAATAAATATAGTAATATGGTATCCATAGTCAAACAACAGCTCAAACAGAAATTTTCTTATTGACAACTGATTTATGGACAAGACATCCAGAAGAGGAGTTACATTATCTTGATAGATCACTTCATAGATGAGGAAAATAATTAATGCAATGTAGCATTGGATGTTTTTATATTGAAAGAACAGTAGGCTATATTAGCGAGTATCTAGCTAATAAACTAAAGCAGTTGATAAAATACTGGGAAATAAATGAAGAATGTCAATGCAGCTGTTACTGACAATGCACCAAAAAAAAAAAGATAGATATTTTTGGGACCGATATTTTCTAACATCGATGTTATCTTTCGATGATTTTATCGATGTTAAACTTCGATGTTCAACACTAGTAGTGGGGCATATACTTTGCGCTGTCGTAGTAGGTAGCTACTGCGCAAAATATTGTTGCGGACGTTTTCAGCTTTACTGTTTTTGGGAAGTTGGATCTACTCTAAATGTTAAATTAACATTAAGACGACTCGGAATAGGGATTTTGCCGCCCCTAACAAAGTGCCGCCCGGGGCAAATGCCCCCTTTGCCCCCCTAGCTACGCCACCCATATCCGTGGAGGCGACAGGATGGTGAAGGACGGGGATCGCCGGACCGGGCCCAGAGTCCCGAAAAACCTTTTCAGGTGATGCCGGATCCGGGACGTGAATCGGGTCCTCCTGCGTGGTACACCAACACATTACCACTCGGCCATTCGGCTGCCTTCCATGGATGTATTGTATGCTTCTACTCTCGGTTCAGTTTCTAGATTCCACACCTACAAATTTTTTCAGAGGGCACAGTTCACTGACCTCATTCTCTACCTGACAAATGACCAACCAGAGATGTGAGCAGTCTTTGGTAGGTATGGAAATGCCCTGTCGCTTAGTGTACACATTATGGAAATAGGGCGTAAACACAATACTATAAAACGTTATTTTCTAGTTTTACCTATTACTAGATGACAAGATTATCATCATAGTCTGCCTATCACTATAGATAAGCTAGTAGAATTGTAGAGAATAAGTATTGATGGACTCATCTAAAATTATCATATGAATTTTGAAGTTGTAATATAAATTTGGTCCTGGTTGATGGAAAGCCGAAGTGTTCCCATGTGGCCAATCTAATCAATTCTTTGCTACTAAAAGAAATTTCATCAAATAAATAACAAAATTTTATTTTAAAAATTTTAATTTTAAAATAACGAAAAATAATTTTATGGAGAAAATTCCGATTAATAAATTATTATAATAAATAAATTGCTAAAAATAAATTTTTTACTACAAGTGTTTTGAAAATTTTATTTATTTTTTGTCAACAGATGGCGCCACATTTCACTCAGTAAGAATAATGTACTATGCCACAGCGACACAAGCTCTTCCACAGGATGCCTACCTCTGCAAATGGGTCGACGGGCTGGACCCGGATCCCATGATAAATATTTTCAACGGGTGGGACTGGAGACTCAAACCCGGGACGACCAGAATGGAAAGCCGAAGCGTTTCCACTAGGATTTATACAAAATCCGACTTTTGAATAACCAGTTTTCGAATTCTAGTATTTCCAAAAGCCAGTTTTCGGATTTTTACAAAAATAAAATATATATATAAATATATAATATACTGTATATAGATATATAAATATATATACAGTGGATTCCACTTAATTGGGACAGCTGCGTAATTGGGACAAATCTCAAAGAACAGAAACCAAACTAATAAACTAATATTTAATTTAAACGCTTAATTGGGTAGCAAAAAAGGAATTTTCAATTTTTGATATATTTTAGGGAATTTTCGAAAGTATGACTTATTTATTTCAGCCCTCCAGCTCCCCTTAGGGAGGACTACAGTCATGCATCTTGTGCCACGGGAAAATTTGCCAGAACCCAATTCACAAGGTAATTTAACATATATAATATTGCCAAATAATATGTAAAAATTTTCTTTTATAGTATAGTTAGATTATAATCATTTTTGAAAATTAGATGCAAATTAGAACATGTTACTACAATATGTGCTGATTTTGTTGTGGTCAAAGATGGTATATTGGTGTATTTACAGAACATATTGTTATAAATAATATTTAATTTAAGCTATCTTTGATATTATTTTTGGATGGGAAATCGAAGATCACGTTAAAAAAAAAAAAAAGATTATTTAAAGAATCGTTTCTGGACTGCTTTATAGTGCTTGTAGTTAAACTTTGCTAAGTTAGACACCTTTAAGAGCAATTTCGATAGTACTTGTTAATTTAAGCCCTTCAGGCAAATAAAAATTAGATGATAGAAATGTATTTTATAGGAGGGTTTCCATTAAACTTTAAATTGGAATTAAATTTCAATTGATTATTAGCATTTTGAACCTAGTTTAGATGCACTTTCAGCCTGTTGTCATTGACCAGCATTTTACAATGTTTTTGGCATTTTTGTTATTTTACAAAATAATTTGCTTTGTAGTTGAAGAAAAGTTGATTTTCACAAAAATAAATAAAAATAAAAAAAAGGATTTGTTTCGTATAACTAAACAGAAATGATTACAGATACTAATAATAATAGTTATAATCAGTTTAATAACTATTTTAATATTTAATAAATTTTTATTAGATAATAGTATCATAATCAGGGCTGGATTTACCAATAGGCCGACTAGACCTCGTCCTAGAGCCCCACTATTCTAGGGGCCCCAAAACTATCAATTAGTTTTCAACTTTTATAAACTTTTAATAAGAAAAAAATGGGTTTTTATTAAAGTGCTAGATAAAAAGTAAAATTTTAAAGGTTCCTTATAAGTAATAAGGAGCCATTAAAATTAGACATAGCTGATTTGAATTTTTAGGGGCCTCAAAGCCTTGCTTGTCCTAGGGCCCTCAAAAATGCAAATCCGGCTCTGATCATAATCATTTCTAATTATTAAACTGATTATAACTATTATTAATATATACGAGGGTGATCAAAAAATATGGTTACAAAGCCTGCAGTGAAATGTGTACATTTTATTTTATACAAACAATACAGCCAACTGATAGTACATATATTAGGTTATTTTTCGACATAGTCTCCCTATCAGTTTAGGCACTTGTCACTTCGTGGGATGAGTTTGAATATTCCTTCCTGGTAAAAATCCTGTTCTTGCGTGTTCAGCCATGTTGTCGCAAAGTGTTTCACTTCCTCGTCTGAAGCGAATCATCGTCTTCTAGGTGCTCCTTCAAGTGAGGAAAGAGGTGAAAGTTGCTTGGGGCGTCATCTTCCTTCACAACAACGTGCGATCTCATACAGCCCAGAAGACCATCATGCTGTTGAAGCAATTTCGCTGGGACATCATTAAACACCCTCCCTACAGCCTGGATCTCACTCACAAAATTCACAACACTTTTATTAAATATAGCACTTTTGGCTCTACCAAGCCCTCATCAGTTTTTACAAACGAATAGCTAAACAAACAGTTATTACTGTACAGATTTTGTTCTAAATTCTAAAACGTATTTAAAAACTTAAACAAATTTGAAGCATGTTCTTTTATAATTAAAAACTTATAGACCTAACCCTTTAGTAACATTCGTGTAATATTAATAGTATTAGAATCCATGAAATAATGCAGTTTCTACTACTGTTATCATCTCAATTTCTGCAGCCTTTTTTTTTTTATCTTTTTATAACTGTTTCCTCTTTATGACAGAATTCCCAGGCTAAACTTATCCTTTCAGGTTCATTGTAATTAATAACATTGAAATATAAGACAGCAATAGAGAGGGCAGCAGGAAGAAAGCTTGTTTTCTCGAGGAGGAATACTGTTTTTAACATCACGAGAAATGACAAAGATAAGAGAAACCCACTAGACATGCCAGGTATATATGAAATAAAAATCAACAATAAAGATACTAATAGAGAAGAGTCTACATAGAATCTACAGCAAGATCTATAAACAGAAGGCTACATGAACACAAAGCGCTTTCAGGTTCATTGTAATTAATAACATTGAAATATAAGACAGCAATAGAGAGGGCAGCAGGAAGAAAGCTTGTTTTCTCGAGGAGGAATACTGTTTTTAACATCACGAGAAATGACAAAGATAAGAGAAACCCACTAGACATGCCAGGTATATATGAAATAAAAATCAACAATAAAGATACTAAATAATATAATACTAAATAAAGAGTCTACATAGAATCTACAGCAAGATCTATAAACAGAAGGCTACATGAACACAAAGCTGACCAAGAGAAGGAGAAAGGCACTACAGCCTTGGCGCAGAGACTTATGTCGTATGAAGCTACACCTAAATGGGAGGAAACACAAGTGGTAAGTATTGATATTACAGCAGACCCGGAGAAACTTAAGATAACCAACGCAATAGAAATTTTCACCAAGAAAGCTGCAGGGAAGAATGTTATTAATTACAATGAACCTGAAAGGATAAGTTTAGCCTGGGAAATTCTATCATAAAGAGGAAACAGTTATAAAAAGATAAAAAAAAAAAAAAAAAAAAAAAAAAAAAAAAAAAAAAAAAAAAAAAAAAAAAAAAAAAAAAAAAAAAAAAAAAAAAAAAAAAAGGCTGCAGAAATTGAGATGATAACAGTAGCGGAAACTGTATTATTTTCACGGGTTCTATTACTATTAATAATATATGAATGTTACTAAAGGGTTAGGACTATAAGTTTTTAATTATAAAAGAATGTGCTTTGAATTTAAGTTTTTAAATACGTTTTAGAATTTAGAACAAAATCTGTACAGTAATAACTGTTTGTTTAGCTATTTGTTTGTAAAAACTGACGAGGGCTCGGTAGAGCCGAAAGTGCTATATTTAATAAAAGTGTTGTGAATTTTGTGAGCATATTACTTTCCCTGCTTGGTGAGCTGAAACTTTTAAATTTTAGAAATGGAGCAGTGTAATAATGTGATAGATATTATTTCACTTTTGAATGAAAAGTTCCAAATATATAAAGTGAGGATATTTTTGAGGTAATCACTGCCATCTTGAAATACTGCTGTAATATATTAACTAACCATGCAGTTTTACATTATATTGGGATTGCTAAAGCATTCTGCTGTTATATTGTTTAAAATGATAGAAAATTTTTGAAATTTCATAAAATTTAAAAAGAAGCATCTGGATTCAGAATGAAACAAAAATTAAGTGGTCTAGATATTCTATATTTGATAATGCTAATGTTATATGGACCCATACAAATTTCTTATAATATAAAAAATTTAACTCAAAACGTTTTTATAATTAAGAAGACAGTTTTATATATAAGATTTTGATTTATTGATAATGACTATTTATTTTAAGATCTGGTATATATTATAAAAAATTTAACTCAAAACGTTTTTATAATTAAGAAGACAATTTTATATATAAGATTTTGATTTATTGATAATGACTATTTATTTTAAGATCTGGTATATTTTACAAAAATCACATTAGATTTATTATAATAAGCTGTCAGATTTGGATATGATATTGAGATTTTTCTGAGAATATAGGAAAGCCTTTATTGTATTTTAATTTTATTCCAAGGATGATATATATGAATAATTATCATAATCATATACAGCTAGTGATCGGTTAATGAATAAATCAGATAACAAACACTTTCGTGAAAGATTTTTATGTTTGGATAATGAACACTTCACAGAACAAACTGTGGGACCCATGGACTGACGGAATGAGACATGTTGGCTGGATGGCTGCATGGTAAAATTGTGGCTTGCCATTCTGGAGGATCCATGTCCCACTCTTCCAATTTTTTAGGAGGGGCCCAGCCTGTTGAATCTCATTCTTTAACCATCCAGTTGATCTATCACAAGTGTTGGCCAGCCTGTGATGAGCTCTATAAGGAGCCGCCGCTAGATAAATAAATCTCATGAGGATGTAGCAGCTTAACTAACTTAACAGAATGATAGGTTTAGGCCTTGTGCATTCGTGGACTTATGGATAAAGATGGTGAACAGTAGTTTTTCCTGATTAAAATGAACTCAGACACAACTTAAAACAAATCAAAGATTTATTAAAGAAGATAAGAGAGAGATAACAATTTTTTGGTGTTAGAATGGCACCCGTACCAGGTTAAGGTCAACAGGCTTAAACAAATCAAAGATTTATTAAAGAAGGTAAGAGAGAGATTTTACAATATCTTGGTGTTAGAATGGTAGTCACACTAGGTTGAGGTCAATAGGCTTGGTGAGATCTACCACGACAATAATATTAATCACTTCAGAAAAATCCGGAAGGAGAGAGAAAAGGAATCGATATTGACAGATTCTTTATCGGAAAATAAACATATAGATGAAAATGCAACACTATGTATGTATATATTACTGTTATTACATAAAAATAAATAAATGTTGTAAGAAATTATATAATTTTTTATTTATGTTTTTTTGGGTCTCCGGAACGAATTAATCAAATTCCCATAAAAACCTATGGTAAATCGATGATCGGTTAACGAACAATTCGGATAACGAGCATTGTCTTGGAATGGATTATGTTCATTAACCGATCACCAACTGTATAAGATTGTTTTACTTTAACTTGGTTTGAGTATTATAAACTTCATATAACACAGTATTTTTGAACTTTTGTGTGGGAAAAACTGTTTATTATATTAGATATAATTTTTCAATATTTCCACTATTTTGCAAATCCTAGATGTTGATTTATTATCCATTGTGCAAAAAAAATGATTAGGAAATCCCCATATTTTATGACTATTTCAACTAGAACGAACACAAAATTCAAAAGAGAACTTCAAAAATGCTTAGCTCTATACTATAAAATTTATGAATACAGTCGATTCCGCTTAATTGGGACACATTGAGACTAAGCCATTTGGGCCCAATTAAGTGGCTGCCCCAATTAAACGAACTAATAATAAATTCTAAAATAAAATATGTAATACGTAGATAAATAAATAATAGGTAAAAAATAATAAATAGGTACTTAATGCTTTATTAAAATAGGTATTTAATTATTAGCTTTTTAGCAATCTCCTCTGACTTTGCCTTCAACACTGGACCGTTGATATTCATGCCTCGCCTGCTAACTACAGAAAACCATTGATCTAATGCTTTTTCGACTTCTGAATCCTTTCCATCATGCTTTCTTTTGGATATTCCTGGAATTTCTTTCTGCCATCCTCACGCAGTTGATTTTATTGTTGTAGGAGACGCGCTATGGTAGATTTTTCTTTCTGTAACACAATTGATTTTCTTGTTGTAGGAGACGCGCTATGATAGATTTTCAGTTATATCAGTAAGTCTACGATGGCTTGTATTAAATGGCTGGCTTTTGATTTTATCCAGCAAAGCAATTTTACTTGAAAGTGTAAAATCATTTCTTGCATTCTCGGTAGATTTAAAAATTTTAAATAAAATCAACACCAAATGAATATTTCTAGGCACAGTAATGATACACTTTTAAGCAGATGCATGACGTAGATAACTGATTCACATCACACTAGTGTTGCCAAATAATGGTGTGTGTAGTATTAACATATTTTCAAAAAATCCCTAAAATATTTCAAAAATTGCTAAATTCCTTTTCTGTTACTGTCCCAATTAAGCATTTAAATTATGTATTAGTTTATTAGTTTGGTGTTCTGTTCTTTGAGATTTGACCCAATTAACTGGAATCTACTATATATATAGAATTCTTGAGATTTGGCCCAATTAAGCAGAATCCACTATATATATATTGTTTTTAAGATTTGGCCCAATTAAGCAGAATCGACTGTATTTATTATGCAAAGGCAAATCAATCCAGACTACTGATTTTTTAAAAAGTACAGGAAAAATCTAGATGCTGTAGAAAAAAATTCAGAATATGAAAATATTCTGATATTCTGCACACAGAAAAATATCCTTTTTTGATTGTACTTAACAGTAATGATAAAAAAATTAAATGATTATATTTTAACATATATGTATCATAATTACAGTCAAATCCCAATAAGACATCACCATCTGTTTGGGGATGATTTTGGCAGCTAATTGGGTTTGGTAGTTTATCGAAAACATGTGTAGTATAGAAATGAAAATGAACTTCAAATTTATTAAATATAATAGAATACAGTACATTTATAGTTAGCATCCAAATTTAACATTTCTATAAAACTATATACTTTACAGTATAGTATACATACAGTATGACCCCATTTAACGCGAGGGATACGTTCCAAAGAAACCAAGCATTAAATGAGGTTATCTTAACACATAAATAATGAAATAGATGAAACAGAACAATGAGTAAAAAATATATGTACCATTTTTTTTATTTTATAACATGTATTATCCATTTTTATTGTTAATATCGATTTGTATTCATAAATCATTCATGAAAATCAAAAATAATCAAGTAAATAATTTATGTTTGTGATGAGGAAGGATTCTTCCTCATTTGACATTTTTTGCTTTATCGTTAAGAACTCATCTAAGTTTGCAATGAGGAAGGTTCTTCCTCATTTGACACTTCTTGTTTTTTCGTTAAGAAGTCATGTAATGTCATTTGCCTCTTCTTCTTTCCTTCAGCAAGCAATTTGTCAATATCGAGATATCGCATCCATGACACTTTGCCTTGCCTTTGAACTTCTATCAAAATTTGGATCAATTTGTATAACTGATCTATAATTTCCATAATAGTGATTAAACTTGTTTTGACAAAATCCATTTCAACTTCCTTTTGCTCCTCATCTTCAGAAACGCTTACTCTTGATGATCAATCATAATTGTAAACTGTGACTGCCACAAACTTTCATATACTAAACAAAATTGATAACAAACACACTAAATTGATAACAACACTAAATTGACTACACTAAATTGATAACAATACTAAATTGACTACACTAAATTGATAACAAACGCTTTATGAGAAGGCATAGGAGTATTAAAGCAACAAATTCGTGCAATTTCAGATTTATATAAGTATAACGGGTTGAAAAACCGCATTATATTGAAACAGCGTTAAGCAGGGTCTTACTGTATGTATGTGTACAGTACTAAATAGAAAACATGTTCATCTGCTGTTCTGATTTCTGATGTACATTATGTTTTATAGAGAACTCAAAGTAGAAACTTTGAGTTCTCTGTAAAACACAATGTACTGTATATAGCTTTACTGTACAGTATCCTCATATGTTCAGTACGCAATAAACAATCAAAACGATCTGGTTCTTACAATCTTAAATTTTCTACAACCTAGGTGTGAACCAGCTTTAAAAGACACAATTAATCATTAACTCCATCTCTCCCACCTTCTGGTTACAAATGAATCCAGAGAGCTTTTAACCAGGAGCATGTAAGTCACCTTACATGCTCCTGGTAGATTAATGAATACCAAAAGGAATATTTGTTTAGATATTTCTGGCAGATAGCAGATGGCGTCTTATCGGGGTTTGCCTATTTCATCAAAATAGAGAAGATCCGTTCCGCCAAATTTCTTGGCAGTCAGCAAGGCTGGTGGCTTAACAGGGGGTGTCTTATTGGGGGTTTGACTGTAATTTGTAAGATGTTTGTTCAATTATTTATATTTAGTAAGCATTATCAATCTTAATGGCAAATATTTTTCATCTTTTCATATTTTTTACTTTTAGATCAAAACTAGAAATCAGTTACTGTAATTTTACCTTTTATTGACTAACTTGTATTTGCATTTTTATCTTAATGTAGCTATATTATTTTAATTATAAATGATCACAAAATTATGATGGCTTTCTCTATAATTTTTGTATTTATACCAAAATTCATATAAAATTCATACCAAAATTCACAAATTTATGTCCATCATTACTCAAAATATCATGACATACTCCCACATTATTCTCCAATTAATTAATTAATTAATTAATTAATTTGTATTTGCTATAGACTGGAGTTTGTTGACTAATGTCACTTAACTACCTTTTCTCACATTAGGTGACATTAATTTGTTGATGTCAATGCATGAAGTGTTCCTATGAATTGTAACAATCACCTACCATGACAGATATTGCCATGTTGTCCAAGTTGTAAACATCAGATTCATGAAATCTATAGTGATTAATAATTTATATTACAGTTTTTGTTTTGTTATAGTAAACTATATATATTTTTAAGTATATCAGCATGTGTCATGTAAAAGTATGTTTAGTTGATTATGTTTTAATCTTATTACTTCTTGGTATTTCTATCAGTATTCCTTGTGGTGCACTTAGCATCAAAAAAGCTGAATAGGGTTGTTGATTACTTCCTGATTTCATTAAATGTGCAATCAAAATAATTTTACATGAAGGTAGAACTGTTGTGAAAAATTTGTGTAGAACTGTTGTGTTGTGAAAAACTTTTTAATTGCACTAAAAACACATTCACCATTACTTATCTTGTTTTAATTACTGCTTATACTCTCATACAATGTTATCAATCTAAATATAGTACTACCAGCATATATTAAATAGTTTTCTTGACTGCTAGTAGTGCTATATTTAGATTGATAACACATTCACCATGTCTTAAAAGTGAAAACTCATCTAACAAACCCTTCAAATGCTATATAAAACAAATTGGATAATTTAATAGTTAACAATTTTTCTCTGAAAAATAAGACTGATTATCGAATTACTTAAAGAACAGTTCAGATATGTATTACAACCTAATATTAAAGAAATTGGGGAAATTTGCATTCCAATATGCTAAATCAAAAAGAATATTAATTTAGTATATTCTTAGAGTTAGTTTTAAAATTAAGTAAGAGATTAAATAAATAACTGATGTCATTCTAGCTGAATGAATACAGTGGGTGATCGGTTAACGAACATAATCTGTTCCAAGACAATGTTTATTATCCGAATTGTTCGTTAACTGATCATGGGTTTACCATAAGTTTTTATAGGAATTTGATTAATTCGTTATGAAGACCCAAAAAAACATAAATAAAAAATTATATAATTTTTATTACGTTTATTTATATGTAACAACAATAATATATACATACATAGCCTTGCATTTTCATCTATTATGTTTATTTTCCTTTAAAGAATCTGTCCAATTTCGATTGCTTTTCTCTCTTCTTCAGGATTTTCCGGAAGTGATTAATAGCATTGTCATGATAGAGATCCCCAAATCTATTGACCTTAACCTGGTATGGATGCCATTCCTGTGTTAGAGATCTCTAATCTTATTGACCTTAACTTGGTATGGGTGCCAGTGATAGAGATCCCCAAGCCTATTGACCTAAATCTGGTATGGGTGCCATTCTGTGGTAGAGATCCTCAGCCTTATTGACCTCAACCTAGTATGGGTGCCATTCTAAGACCAAAAAAATCATATTTCGGAAGTGATTAATAGCATTGTCGTGGTAGAGATTCCCAAGCCTAGTGATCTCAACCTTGTATGGGTGCCATTCTAAGACCAAAAAATTGTAAAATCTTCATTAATAGCATCGTCGTGGTAGAGATCTCCAATCTTGTTGACCTTAACGATTATGGGGTATTGTTGGATAGAGATTCCCAAGCCTATTGATTTCAACCTAGTATGGGTGCCATTCTAAGGGCAGAGATCCCCAAGCCTATTGACCTCAACCTGGTATGGGTGCCATTCTAGCACCAAAAAAATTGTAAAATCTCTCTCTACCTTCTTTAATAAATCTTTGATCTAAAATATTATAAAATCCCTCTCTTACCTTCTTAATAAATCTTTGATGAAACCAAGCCTATTGACCTTAACCTGGTATGGATGCCATTCTAACACCAAAAGTCTAAAATCTCTCTCTTACCTTCTTTAATAAATCTTTGATTTGTTTTAATAATCAACCTGGTATGGGTGCCATTCTAAGACCAAAAAATTGTAAAATTTTCTTACTTTCTAAAGAAGGTAAGAGAGAGATTTATTAATATAAATCTTTGAGTTTAGTTTTAAGTTGTCTCCAAGTTCATTTTAATCAGGAAAAATTACTGTTCCCCCATCCTTACCCATAAGTCCACGAATCCCAAGGCCTAAGCCTGTCATTCTGTTAGGTTAGTTAAGCCGTCATATCCTCATGAGATATTTTTATCTGGTGGTGGCCACTTATACAACTCATCAAGGCTGACCAACACCATGATGGGGTAAACGGATGGTTGAAGAACGAAGTTCAATGGGCCTTGACCCCTCCTGAAAATTAGAGGAGTGAAAACCCGGATCCTCCAGGATGGTAAGCCACAGCTTTACCACGTGGCCATCCGGCCCAACTGTCATTCTGTCAGTTTGTTCTGTGAAGTGTTCATTATCCGAACATAAAAATCTTCCGCAAAAGTGTTGTTATCCGAACTGTTCATTAACTGATCACCCACCATACTCTCCTTTTCTATAATTAGGAAATTTTGTTCTATTTGACAGACTCCATCTACCTGCTTTGAACAGATACTAAAGCAATATCATATTTACTTTAGCATTTTGGATTGGTATACATCATTTATACAAGAAATTGAAATTTATCATGATTGTCTAGAGCCATTTCCTCTAATAAGAATGATATAAAAAAGTTTATCTAATCTGAAAATCATACATAGTCTTTTGAATTTGAACATATCAGATGTTTGGAACATTGATGAAGCTGGCACAACTACTATCTAAAAGCCTGACAAGATAATAGATCCACATGGATATAAGTAGATTGATAAATTTATGTTCACTAAAAGAGAAAAGCCTTATGATCCTAGAGAAGGTAACTAAATGCAAATGGTAATATTGTGCTTCCCGTTTTTCATTTTCTTGTGAGTAGATAAACCATAAGCAAAATGTTCGTGGTAATTTACTCATGGGAAAATGAAAATCTCACCAAATAATACATAAAATCTGTTTTATACTTTATTGGTACATGTCCAGTTTTGCACTAAAAACCGTAAGATATATCTTGAGAGCATGTGCAAAATAAATCCAGAATAAAGCAGAGATATTTCTATAAACAACTCAGTTCTGCTGCTTCTACTAACACAAGAAATCACAACAAGCACTTGAAGCAGGATAAATAAACTAATTTATTATTAGATATATATAATATGCACTACATATACTAATAATACAAAAAAAACAATTGTATTATTAGTATATGTAGTGCATATTATATATATCTAATAATAAATTAGTTTATTTATCCTGCATCAAGTGCTTGTTGTGATTTCTTGCAGAGATATTACCATTACTTATCTTGCTTTAATTACAACTAATCAAAATTGAATTCCTATTTACATAATGGCTTTAGAAAATAAGGATTCAATTTAAAATGAATTCTAGAAAACAATTGTAAGAACTGAGATTACCAGTTATCGTGGATCTTATTTCACAAATTATTTTTGTTATATAATTAATGTGTTACTAAAAGATGATTGTTAAAATTTCATATAAATTGATCAATCACATTTCTTTATTTCTTAATTAAAATCATTTTTCTAAATTGTAGAATGATATGTTTAAGGATAAACTTAATAGTTTCAAGGGCTAAAATTTGGCTTGAAAGTTTAATTTGTTTGATATGTTTAAATTATTATCTTTGAAAACTGCAAATATTAATTTCAATAATAAATGAAACAACAACAAAATATAACACTGACTTAGTAGAATAAATATTTATTTATTAAAGTTTAAAAAATAAGAATAACATGAAAAATGTTTTCACTTAACATTGTAGGCATCTTAGTTCTTCAATCTTCAAATAAAAATGCTCTTCTATTTATGATTATTTAATTTATTGTAACCAATCTTACAATTCTCCTTATGATATTCCAATCTTGGTTATTTTCATAGCACATTGATTTAGAAATACTTTTTCTGCTTTGTTAAAAATTCACAATTGTCCAGATAGCTGCATGATAAAAATGATAAATCAAAGTGAATTTCAATTCGATGTGTTTACATTCTTGGATACAAAAAGTAATGGTTATAAATGAACAATTCTTCCTAGTTCTGTGATGCTGATTATAACAGAATTTCATTGTATTTCATTCCTTTTACTATTAAATGAATTTTATTTATTATATATTAACTATAAATATACTGTAAGTTTGAATATAAACATACTGTGTGTTTATCCAGTAATTCTGCTTCAGATTAGAAATGGATATATATATTTTCAGGGGTAAGTTTTATATGTCAATGCAAAGTATTACCATTGTCTGTTGTTTTTGACATGATTTTTTTGACATACAGTGAGGTTATCAAAATGTAACTCCTCATAATTTGTTTATGCTATGTCCAGGAAATGAAACAAACCACTTTGAATAAGAGAAACAATAATTTAATTAGTTATTAATAACTAATTGATAATGTCTAATAAATTATTATTTTTCTTAAGTCTTATTATATTTATTTATTAATTTGTAAACTATCTATGTTCATGCAGATAACTATATAATATTATATATATTAACATAGAACTTAATAGAAAGGAATCAAATTAACAATTTTTTTTTTTTGCATTTATATTTAATCTTAATGTACTTAAGCTAATATATAACAAAAAAATTTTATACTCTTGTATGATTATAGATAGATCCTGTCTTTACGAGTTAATTTGGATCTAGAAATTCTCATAAAGTAAGAATTCATAAACCAAGAATCAATTTTCCAATAGATGTAATGTAAAATCAGGAGTTCCATTTTCAGCAATGCAGTTTGATCACAATAAAATTAAGTAAAGGCCAGCAAAATCAATAGTTTTGGATTAAATAAATGATTTTTATCTATCTAAAGAAATGAAAATATAGTCTTTAAAATCAAGCAAATTATTAAATAACAGTAAACTTTAAGCCAAAAAAGTAAGATAAATTTTATTCAAAAATGTTAAATTGGCTATCCACATAGCCTGCTTTGGTTGAAATGAAGCATTATTTCAACTGAAAAGCAGGTTACATGTAAAGCCAAAAACATTTTTGAATAAAAAGTTTATCTTATTTATTTGGCTTACCTTACTTTTATTTGAAATTATTTATCATATATAAATGTTAAAGAATTTTTATTTTTCATTATTATTAATAGATAAATAGGTGATCTTTTATAAAAATGAACTATTGCCCTAGGCAGAAATTAAAAATGAAAATTATTTATATAATATTCCAGTAAAACCAGAGGATGTACTACTACTGTTTTTTGGCCACCATTTTAATTTTTCCATTTTCATAGCAGGTGACTAAATTTTTGCTACAAACTCAGTCATACTGTATTGTATAGCTATATATGCTGTTTGAAATGCCTTTTTATGAATTTTAGCATTTATTTATTGCAACTAAGGTTCATATTTTCAATTTTTTGATACTTCATATTTGAAAAAACTTGAAAACAAGAACTACCTGTATTTATATTCCATTTCCACAAACTTGATATTCAGAGTAGTTATCATTGATAATGCTATATTTTCTCAATTTTTTTATTTCAATGGTGTTTCCTATTTTTTCTTCTATTTTAATTCTTTTATAGTTTTTATAATTTTAAAATAATTCCATTAGAACATATAAGTTCGTTTTTACCTGCTTTCATGACTATGTAATCAAAAATAAATAGACTAGCACATTAAGCAGTATCATTAATACACCAAAAAACTGTTTAGAACTGTTTTATTGTTCTAAACAGAAAGCTGATGATGATATCTATGATATTGAAAACATTCCTAAATAAATTTTTGGTGTATTAATGATACTGCATAATATGATAGTCTATTTTTAATTCCATTAAATTTTTGAATTATAGCACCTACTGGATAAGCTGTTGTCTACCTGTCTTGTAGTGCATCTCTGAGTATTTTTATCTGAATCCTAAGATGAATTTATAATTTAAATTTGTTAATTTAATTTAGAACTTCAATTTTTTGTTTTTTGATATAGCTATACCGGATATAATTTTAGAAATTTTTATTTAATAACATTTTAGATTTAACTTCATTATCAAATATTGTTGTCATGATTAAAAAAACACTTTAAAATAATGTAAATAATTAATGATTAAACATTATATACATATTTATTTAATTATTTTCAAATATCAAAAATAATTATTTTACTTTAGTTGCTTACATTATAAAAATTTTATAACTTCACAAGATTCTATATTATAATTTTTCCACATTTCTGTAAAATATTGATGAATTATTTCACAAAAGTTTGCTAATTTATAAACTATTTTTGTTCTGTTTTACAATTAAGATGAAATAATTCTCAACTAATTACAATTAATTAATTTTTGAAATGTCTATAAGTTTATATGCATATGTGAAAAATTTTGAAGCAAAGTAAATAAAATACAATTAATATTAGCAATCAGTATGACACACACTTTTATTATCAACAATTTGTCATCATCTCAACTGGCAACTTTTTTAATTCCATCTATTTAGAAGTATTGTGATTCTGATGTAAAATAATCAGATACTGCTCTCCTGTTCTTTTAGCACCAAATTTTTTCCAGTAAAAAATTATGGAGATTCAGAAACAGGATATTCACTTGGAGTTCTATCAAGTATTTGGATGAAGATTGAGCTCTCAATTTGAATGCCTTAATTTTTTGTAATGTTATCCATACATTGTGCAGTTTAAAGGTTTTTCTTTTTATGTTCATTAATTGGTAATGTTTTTAGTCAATTTTGAGTTTAATCGTGAAAGTTGTTGATAACAGATAGCAGATAATCAAATGATAAATACATCTAACAGTTCAAAGTGAATGGCACAATGTCATTAAATAGAGGAATATTTTTTAATATAAATTTTTTTAATTTTTATTCTCTCTTTACTGTTGATTTTGATTTTTTATCCTTACCTTCTATTGTCTCTTTTTTATGACATAATGGATAGATATCTATTTTTCATTACTTGTTATAATGTAGCCAAGAAATGGTTCCTTTATATAGTGGATTAAGAAATAAATGCAGATGTTTGTTTGTTGTTGTTAATGGCTTATAATAGCTAAAGTGACCTTGAAGCTTAAATATCATTCCTATTTCCTGATGGTGATAACATATCAAACCATTAGATGAATTAAGTTTCTCTGAAAGTCTCATCTATTATTTCTGGCTCTTCCTCCACAAGATTAGCAAGTGTTTTGTTATTAAACTTAACAGAGTATCCAGAATGTGACTTGTCTTCTACACTGTTTTGCAATCTTTGAATCTTTGAAGCCATTTCTGAGCAATCCTTACATTGATGATATTCTCATTATGAGCCAATTTAATTTTCCTGATGAATTGGCTTCAAGAAACAAAAAGTACAAAAGAACTTTTCACTCAAGAACAAAAAGTATTAAAATATGTTGTTTGTATTAATAATCAACATTCATTTTTTTTAATTTTTATTCTCATCAAATATTTATGAAAGTTGATGATAAATTGACCAACTAAATGCATCCTCTGCACAAAATAATTTTGAATAAATATTCAAATTTTAAACTATTCATGCAATGACTCACAATAATAACCTTGATAAAATATGCATGACTTATAAAGAGATCTGATATTTTATTTTGAAATGTTATTATTAATAATAATCATTTATTATATTAATTACTTTAAAATAAATAATTCAAATAAATTTGTTTTTTCTAGACCAACGACAGAAGAGCAAAGAAAGAGCCAGCGGATGCTGCAATGCTAGTTGCTCAATATTATAAGCTGCCAAACTGTTATGGCAACAGGTTTGAGAAGTTCATGACTCCTCCATTCCATATATCCCAGGTGCAGCTGGAAGGAAGTAAAAATATAGATTAAAGTATGTTTAGCAGTTACTTTGTGCCAACGAAGTGCTGTGAATTCAGTAAGGACTGCTCCAGATATTCTCATAATTGAGTGTTTTCCGTTATAGCCGTAGCCATTGATGTATATGAGTTCTCTCTCTCTCATACAGACTTTCAGATTGCTACATATCATAGTAAGTATCTTTAGTAGAACAGTACAAACAAAAATATCCTTCTAGCTTATTAACATATTGCAAGCATTTATTGTTATCTGCCACTAGAAGTGTATATTATAAATTTGAGCATATTTTGTCTGACTGGGATTTAACTCTACAGTTACTGTTTCAAAATAGAATGAATAAAACTAAGCATAGATTTAAAGAACTCAGTAGGAAAAGGGAGAACTTTGTTTTCCAGGCTCTAGCTGCTCCTGGCCACTGGTGGTGCCTGCTGCCATTTAGTCTTTTGTCCATAGCTGTCATGAACTTAAAACAAAAATGTCCACTCTGGCCAACACTAATCTGGATATTTTTCTCCCAGCACCAACACCATTTGCTTCTTGTGAGTTTTGCACAGACTGGTCATCATCACAAAGTATCAAAGTTGGGATGTGACTATGAAATTGATTATGTAACACAAGCATTCCAGTCTTTTCCTTTTGATCAACTTCTTGCTTGTATCATATATAAGTATCAATTTTTTTCCCTCCAGAAATTAATGAGAGTGCAAAATGATAATGGCTGATTGACAATTTTGAAAATCAGACAGTATTTTGTAAATTTTTGAAAGGAACTCCCAAATGTAGGATTGTGCTTCAGATTAGGATATTTCAGATATCAGATGAATAAGAATAGAATGAAAAATGTGTTCAATACATTAAAATGTGCATAGAATTATTGCTGTCCCAATATTGGCCTACAACACTGATATGAATGTACACAGCCAATATAGATTCCATTTTTTGTAAATAGAAAAAGTTAGAATTGTGCATTTGTCATTGCAATAAATAAAAATTGGTCATGATATGAGTCAGTTTGGGCACTACTGACTAACATCTATATTATCATAGGCTATAGATTGATTTATGCAGTGGTAATGTGATTCAAATGCTTTCAGAAAGCTGAATGTTTATCAATGGCACACATTTCCCTCAGTTTTTATTTTTTCATAAATATTTTAGTAAAAATCCAAATTTAATTTTTAATAATACAAACCAAAAGTGCATTCCATAGAACATTACATTTATTACATTTTTATATGCTATGGCTTGACTGTTTAGTTTTCCAATATGAGGGAAATGTGTGATTCAGTCACTGTTAAAATTTTAATAAACTGTAAATTCTATGGTATTTGTATTAATTTTTCTTTCTCAGAATTGAAAATTTAAAATGTTATAGTGTCCATTTTGATTAAAAATCTCTAGTGAATATTTTTTTAATTGTTGTTGATTATACTTACTGTATATTATAATTTAAATAGTGTGGGTCATACAAATTGGCATTCGTTTAGAATTCTAAAGATATGCCAATAAATAATGTTATTCCTGAATAGCAAATCTTTATTGCTGTGCAATGATGTGTATTTATGTTGCTTAAAACCACAGTTATCTATTGCACATATATATATATTCTTTTTTTTTTTTATTTGTTATTGTTTGATGAATACTGCTTCCTAAAGTGAACTATTCTAATCATATTAAATTATAATATTTTGGGAGTTCTAGCATAAATTTTAGAGCCTAGTATTAGTAAAATTATTCAGTTTTCACTGTTTCTGTAATTTTATCCTAAATTTTGAGAAGTTAAATCATATTTTGTTGATTTATTCGATTTTAAAATGTAAAAATTAATTTTGCAATTCTATAAAATTTATATTACTTATATAAAATTGCAGCTTTGTTTATAAAACATGTGCTTATATAGTAAAGAAATTTTACACTAAATAAATTTGCATATTTGGGAGTTCAGATCAAGATGAGGCTTATAAACTTTGAATCCTTAAATGATAAATTTTAAGGATTCTATTACTTAAAATATGAGTAATATTCATTATTATTTATGAGTGTAGGTTTCAAGGCTCCCAAATTTAGCCATCCTGCACAATAAAGCAATAGTTGACGTTTGTGTGTGAGATGACATTGTACCAAACACTCAAAATAATTATTTTTATATTTGCATGTATGAAATATCTGGGTATGTGTAAATCTCTGGAAATAGAAATTCTCAAAGTACAAATGTTATAAAACAAATTTATACAGAAGATACCTAGAATATTTATTTTTATCAGCATGTAATTTGAAATATTTTTATGTAAATATAAAATATACTTACTTTAAAACTTTATAACTTAATTATGCATGTCCAAATATCATAGTTGAAAATAATTGATCAGCTGCATTCAGAATAATTTTGTCAGCAAACATTTAAACGATATCTATATGTTATTTTAGCATGACTCTTTATTATGTTATTTTCTTATATGTTTATTGAAAGAGTATCTTCCTGTATATTTGATGTAACATAAATACATAATTCTCCCTTTTATACAGTTATATGTAAATACATATAAGTTTAAGATTATTTCTGAAGAGCCTTGAAACCAACACTGTTGTTAAAATTACTCTTGAGAAAATTGTATATGGAACAATGGAAGAACTGCCACAGTCCCTAACCAGTTGTGTCCATCAAATATGGAAATACCTTTGTCTCCAAATGTATTCTATGTTAAAAGTAAAATATTATATTGTTCTCCTCAACTTCTAGATCAGAAATGTGTGAGCATTTTACTCCTGTAAATATTTATTCTATACTGTAATAAAAGTTGCAAGAGATCTGAAGTATTTTTATTATTTGTGTGTATTTAAATATTTTAGTAAGTTACCAGAGACCAATATTCCAATAATAATATACTATATTTATTAAAAATTCAAATTTTTTATATAAAAAAAATTGCATTTTATAATCCATAATTGTTTATTGAAATATGTATTTTGTTTTCTCATATTTTATTTATAATGGGTGGTAAAGTACAGTAATTACTTATATACTGGGTTCAATTCCGACCATACCCAGTAGCGGAGTCGGCCGGATGGTCGCGTGGTAAAGCTTTGGCTTACCACCCTGGAGGATCCGGGTCCCACACCTCCAGTTTTTCAGGAGGGGTCCGGGCCCGGCTCGTTGAACCCCATCCTTCAACCATCCGGTTGACCCCATCATGGGTGCTGGCCAGCCTGTGATGGGCTCCATAAGTGGCCGCCGCCAGATACAGAATATCCCATGAGGATATGGCGGCGTAATATAACTAACCTACCCCAGTAGCGGATTTAACGGACGATCAAGTCAGCATTTTCTGACCGTGCCCTAGTTTCATGCTAGCTCCTAGCTGAATCCGTTCCGTGTGGATGACCGTCATTTTGTAATATTGTTTATTGATAGAAAATGGCAGAAACCATAAATCTCGATTAGATAATCGAAGAATTTCCGAGGCAAAAATATGATACGATTTTCAACTGTTACACAATTTTGTTTTTATTAAAAGAAGTATAGGGTGTATTCATGTTTAACTCTTTGAAAAATGAAATACGAAGTGAAGAGAGTATAAGAAAGTTTAATGAAAAAGAGAAGGGATCCTACTTGATGGGAGGTGTAGTCATGTTTAACCCTTTGAAAAATGAAAGACGAAGTGAAGAGAGTATAAGAAAGTTTAATGAAAAAGAGAAGGGATCCTACTTGATGGCAAGTTACTCGCGGAAGAGAGAGGGTATTTTATAATTTTCTCTTAAGACGCGAATTACAGGTTGGCTGAATTTGTACCTCACCCACGGAATAACTAATTTTCTTAAACTATTCCTTGAATCGCCGGTGAACTTTGCTAGACATTTCATAAATAAGATTTAACAGCAAATATAATTGTGCATTGTATTTTACTGTACTATATCACGGATCACTATACGGATGCGAAACTCAGACAAATTTCCTAACTCTGCTTTCCTCCAACCAACAGAGGTCACTGATTACATTTTCAATATGGTTGCTACCGGTAAAGTCTGTTATTCAGTATCTTTTATATCTTTCTCACTCACCTGTTAGGGAAGAGGGATGGTGACCGATAACGAATTATTCTATTTTACATAGTCTTATATGGGAAATATCGTCCCACAATTCATTTTGTAATTGAATGTATAAAATAGTGTATTTTGTAATTTAATGTGTTATACAATAGTAAAACACACATAATAAAGTAAATAATATATCTTTCTCACTCACCTGTTAGGGAAGAGGGATGGTGACCGATAACGAATTATTCTATTTTACATAGTCTTATATGGGAAATATCGTCCCACAATTCGACAGTTTCTCAATTCGACATTATTTCGGCGACGGATTAGTGTCGAATTGCGAGGCACCACTATACCTTGTAAATATAGTAGATCTTATTAATTAATAATATGCTGCATTTTGTGTAAAATATTGATATCCAAGAGTTTTCGAAAATCGATTATTGAATAATACTTTTTGAAAGCTCAATTATTGTTTAATAACGTTGTTATATTCAATGATTATCTTGTTTAGAATTGACTGTGGATCTCGAAGAACACGTCGTTGTTCGGTTCGACACGATGTCATCGTAGCAAAACAATTGCTGATGTCAGAAAATAGTATCAATTAATATACTATTGTCCCTATGACTCGCCAATAGTAGTGTCACAAATATAAATCAATAACATTTGGTGTCATGATGACGTAAAGCATCGTCTACTTATGACATATATATATATATGGAAATTATCTGCCAAAAATGTCGAGACAATGCTGTATAACCTGCATAATAAATAATATAAAAATATTCTAAATCAAAAATTGTTTTAATCCTTTTATATATACAAATTATACTAAGTAAAAATCGAAAAAATTTCGATTTTCTAAAATAAGAAAAATATAGGGTCGATTTGTATACAAATGGTGTCAGAGTTTCTAAATATAAAGCAAAATTTATATTGATAAATAACATAAGCAACTTTTATTGATTTTAATACTATTTGTAGTTTTATTAATATAAATTTTTCTTCATGGGTAGAAACCATAATCTTTAATTTTAAAATGTTCAAAATTTTATGACATTTTACTCGATTATATACGATATAATTGCTAAATCAATTTTTAATTTAGAGCATCTTTATATATAGTAATAACTTCCAGTAAAAATTTTTTTTTCGAAGTTAATATATAAAAATGTCCTAAACGCCTAGACATCTTATCGAAACGAGCAATGATTCTTCGAGATCCAATGATCAATTCTAAAATTATTCTCTCAATGATGATCTCGCATATCCGATAATGTCATGTTTGAGCTCCACGATTTATCCCAGAATTCTTACCTGAAAACTAATACTATTCCAACTTCAGTCTTTCCAATTAATATAATGACCCCACAATACCCAAATTCAATATAAATTTCAAGGATTAAGCGACTCAAAAATGTCCCAATCTTTAGAGTGATTTTCCCAAATACTCTTATATTATCCGTAGAGACAGGAAATCTGTTGGCAAAGTTTGGTCCCATAAGTCAAAGGTAATGATAATATACAGAAAATTTAAAATCCAATTTAAATTTTTCTTCATATCTTTAACGTATGAAGTACAGTAATTATATAATATAAAAATTTTAATAATTTATAAATATTTCAGCAGTACCTTTATTTCTAAATTATCTAATATTGATGATGATGATAAATAATAACGAAAAGGATAATTGACGTATTCTAGGAAACATTTTAAGAATTTTTGGAATAATTCTAAGTAAATCATGTGTGATATTTAAATCCTTAGAATAAATTTCTTTAGTTATTCAGATACATTGTAATTAAAGTCTTCTAATTAAAGTTTAAAGAGAATCGAGAAAAACATTCAGTAATTAGAATTTAAGAGAAAAGCGAACTTGTTAATTTGTAGTTGGTATTCTAAGCACTTTAACTTGATTATTACATCCGAACAAAACACAATTGTTAAAACAATGAAATTTTGTTTTGATATTCTGTCTGTCTACAATAATTGTCGTGCAATTGTTAGCAAAGTAACATTTACTTCGTATAACGTGCAATAATTATTAAGAAATAAAAGAGGAAAATAAGAACACTCACTCCTTTCGCTTTGGTAATTGCTTTATCTATTTTCTTTCTTAATTTTAGCAATTATTCATACGCAAAACTTTGTTTTTTATTATTCAATCTTTCTAAGCAGAGAATTACTATTTTTTCTTTCGCCTGCTCCAACTTGCATTTATCTCAAATAGCGAAACTTAAGTAGAATATTAATTTTTATTCTAAATTTCTCATCTAGATTATGAGAATTGTTTTTTTCATAGAAATCTCAAGAAAAATCTTTTTTTCTTGAATTCTCCGACGGAGTTCGACATCTTAAGTATACATTTAAAAATATGCTATTGGAGAAGTTTTAGTGAAGAAGATGGACATCTGTTTACAATATTTAACAAAAAAGATCATAAAGAAACCGCCAGGATTGCTAAAAAATCATATTTTAAAAGAATCTGGAGATTTCAACAGGAAAATATCATCAAGTTGCTCTTTAGGTAAAAATAAAAAGTAGTGTAAAAAGCTATTGAATGCTATATACAATGAGACACAACACTAATGGTGAGTTCCTGTCTTTGAAGTTGGCTACTCGTAGAAGAACAATCGTTTGACAAGGAGGAGGCGAAGAAGCTTTGAACTTAATAGGAAAGTGGTTTTCTTCGTCCTGAGTGGAAGAACCGCGCCCCAGAAACTTGTCACTTTGAGAACTGTGGTCTGCACAGTAAAGAAGAGTAGATGGGTATTGATTATTCCGTGAAACAACGGCAGTTGTTCAGTCGTCTTTCCTCTACTTGCTTGATTTATTACAGTCGGCAAACGTTCCAACAGACGGCCTCCGCCCCTGTTTTTTTAACTTTCTTTCTTCCATCTCAGTGTGAGAAGATTAGTAAGTAAAAGCCGACAGAAATCAGCGCACCTACAGAGAGACAAATCGTAAAATCGCTGCTACAATACCGGAATTTCTTTTTTCTTTTCTCTAGAAGATAATATCCATGTTCTTCTTTTATCAATAAAACCAAACGAAATGTTTAAATTTGCATAATGTGGTAACAAGAACCCGAATAAAATGTTTCTTTCTTTGTTTCGTTTGCATATCTTCCTTACATTTTATAAAATTTAAACCGAATTTTATACTTGTTACATATTAAAACGTCGTTTATTAATCTGGCTGATTCGCTTTGTATGTAAATTATAATAGAAATAGTCGGCTTTGAATCGCATTAAGTTTCATTAGGAACGATACGAGATAAGGGAAAAATTTGATGACAATATCCAAAAACAATGCCTGGAATTCTCTTAGCAGATTGCTTTTCTTTCTTACATTTCACTTACAACATAAAATTACCAACGACGACAGAAAACTACGCTTTCGCTTTTCCGTTTCAATCGTCTTTGTATTACAAGTTTTACTTCTTCCCCCTTAAGCAATGACAGATTCCTATCCTTTATTGTCCTAGATTCGTCGTCGAAGATAATAAACTGCTTCATTTTATCGTCGAGAATCTCGCAGTTCTACAATAACATAATACATTGTATCCAATTAGTTTAACATCTAACTTTAAAAAGCAAATTTTCTTCAATTCTTCGATGATGGAATAAGTTAGTATCTTATGAATATCTGTAGAAAAAAATCTGCATTTAAAAATTATATTTTTATAAATATATTCTCCGAATGAAATAAATGCATTAAAAAAATACATATAACGCGACTATGGCGTAACGATAATCAATACACCAAATTTTTCCAGAAGCTAACGAAATTATAAAAGTTTAATACTTTAAAAATAAGTAAAAAGTATGATTAGTCTATCGGTAACTTTAGCTAAACAAATAATGACGCTATTTAACATTAATTTATGAAAAAACTTTCTCAAAACTTTCACTATCTTTATTACGTCTAAAAAAACATTCGTAACTTTTACTCAGCTAGAGCAGTGGGATTTAAAAGTTATAAAAATCGTAGGAAATGAATCACGAATTTTTGGATACTTTTTATAACATCAGAAATGTCGATGATATATTTTTCAAGATTACATTTTCAAATGGTTATTATAATTTTTTTAATATTTATTTTAAAATATATAATTTTTTAAATTAGAATATTTTTAATATACATCGGTTGTTCAAGACGAAATTCGATAAAAATGTTTGGAAAAAGTAAACACTTATATACATAAATTAATTTTGAAAAGAATAAGTTTATATTTCTCGAAATAAAAATTAAATACAGTATTTGCGTTTTAATTTCCATTCGATTCGCCTGGTCAGACTCGATTTGCATCTTTTTAAATGAAAATAAATGTTTTAATTCGTTAGAAATATTAAATGCTTATTTTAAATTGCATTTTCGTCTTTGTTTTATTCAGTTTAATATTGAAATGATCGGATTATAAATTCATAATTGTCTATAAGTATGATTTCTTCTTCCCTGTTTATATGGAGAAAGCATGATTTATTCAGTTTTTAATGCGTTATTAAAATTCGATTTAAATTATGCTTATAAATTTTTCTGTTTATACGAAAAAAATCCCATATTTTATACGATTTAAATGCATCATCGATAATTTAGACGGAAATAAATAAATGAATGAATTTTTAATTCTATTATTCCGAAGACTTTTTATACAAAAGACGAAGAGTTTTTTTGTTTTGTTTTTCGTTTTAAGCGAAGTTTTTATGTAAATTTTTTGTTAAAAAATAAAACTTAGGGGTGTTTTTTAAAGACAAAATAAAAAATCTTTTTTTTTTATTGGAAAAATAATAATAGATGGAATAAATTTATTCTTATAAGTAGAACAGTTTTGATTCGATAGTTTAGAAACATGCAAAACAGCAGTATAATCTAACTGGCGAGCAACAAGTTTATCAAAGCAAGAACAAATAAGCTAATATTTTATATTGCTTCAGTCGATGGTTAGAGAATAAAAGAAAACAACCGAATGAGAACAGTAAAAGAAAATCAAATAGCGAACTGACAACAAATTGCCAAAGCGGACATCTGCATAATGTCGTTTTGCAGGATTTACTGCATGAAAGATGTACGCCGTTAACAAGGCAATGTATAACGGCCGGAAAACAGGCAATTTCTTTCAAAAATTGATTACTAAATCTCAAAAAGTGTACAGAAAGAATGAAATTTTCTGTTGGGATGGTGGCGACAAGAATAACAAAAATAATAATTCTTCCTAAGCGGAAACTATACATACAAAGTAGCATATTTTTTATACCTTGGCTATCTAATCGATATTTTTAAAATGAAAGGTAATTTTTGAGAAGAGTAATGAATGCAAATTCCTCTCGGATATATATTGTTATTTTTAGGTCGAAATGACTCGCTCGGCTTTTTTACGAGTATAGTCTACGACGCGCTCACCTCCATTTTAGATTTATATAAGTTGATAGGACATTTTTCAAGTATTATCTTTTTGTTTTAAAATTAGCGCGGTCTCCAGTCGGAAATTTATGCCTTTTCATATTTACCTCTTGCCAATATATTATTATTATTATTATACTCTGAATTTTGGATTTTCTATTTGTTTCTGCATAGTTTTAGATAAGAACAAAATTTTCATCCTTTTTACTGTATTCGTTTTCTAACATTTTTATCGTTGCCTTCGAGACATTCCAGAATAAAATGATAACTTTTATAAAACAAACCTCTTTTTTTAAGTTTTGATTAAAAATTTATCCGAATCTTTCAAAAATTTCCAAGCCATACCTTTTGACTATCGAACTTTGTGTAGTAATTGCTTTTTTTCCCCTCCTAAATATATAGTTTTTTCGTAATAAACGAAAAATAAGCTGCTTCGATCAAACGGTTTTATTTTGTTTAGTAATGAAAATCTTGAGGAAAAAAATTTTTTTAGCAGATTAAAAATGTATGGTTTACATTGAGCATTAGCTTCTGTTGCGGACGTGTTAAAAGCGTCACGCCTGTTCCCATTTTATTAGTATGATTTCCATAGGACACATTCGGTATGCAGGTTCATTGGAAAGTCTTCTTCACTGGTCTTTGAAAAAAAAATATCGATCAGCGGATAACACGAACGTAGCAATTTTTCTTTGTGAGTCAAAGTTTGCACGTTGCACTCGCAACCTTAAGAATTCGTGTCTATTCCTTTACCAAGTAGTTTCGACAGGTCGTCTTAGATATTTTGATGGTGGGTTAAAGTTAGCTTTTACAGACAGGGAAAGTTTTTGTTTGACATTTACCTGATGGAAACGAAACGAAATTCTTTAAGTGTCGAAACTAGACTTTTTTCTGCAATATGCAAATATAGAAAAATCCATTTGCTTTTAGAATTGTATCAGACTAGATGGAAGAAAAAGAATAACAACGTATCTCAAAATGTATATCGGTTTATAAAAAGAACTTTTACATCGGAATAGAAGAAGCGTTACCTAATATGTGATTCTATTAAGATAATGTTTTCTAAACTTTGAATATATAAATATACATTTTCTTAAAATGTGTGACTATCGATAAAATAATAAAACAAATACAAATTCATCGACAGTTTCGGATTTATAATACGATTTAGTGGATTACGGTTATACACTCGCATTATAATAATGCGAGTTACGAATATGAATTGCGTGACTAGGTAAGCGTACTAGATGGTGTATAACTCATAGTTATTAGTTACAATTATCCTCATCTTAAGACTTTAGTTGCTATTTGTTTCATTTATATTTACCCAGAAACACCATTTCAACATTATGGTTAGCCTACATTAATATAATAGGCATCATCTAAGCATTCCGAACTAAGGATTTAATAAGCGATGTTTATATGAAATAATCGTAAACATTGTTTACTAAAACCTTCAATTCAGAATAATTATCTTCCTTAATAACGAAAGAACTGAATAAATTTTACTTTCTAATTTGATTTAAACTGCATTTCTAAAATTAATATAATTATGTTTTGATCCGAAAATGTATATCATTAACTTTTATCAACCGTTTCTTTCTTAAGAGTAATTATTATTTTAAATAAATATCAAATAACATTTTTGTTCTAAAATAAAGCGGTAATACCAAGAAATAGTTAATTAATATGCAAATTTAAGATTTTAATTAGAAATTTGATACATTTCTGTTATAGTCGATATAATGGCGCTATTCAGAAATATATATATATATATTGTATATTTTAGAAATAATTTTTTGAAAAACACCAGAGGAAAATTTCTATTAGCATGTATTTTTTTGAATAACAAATGGTAAAATCCGAGTTAAAGAATAGAAATTTAATAAATAATTAATCACAGTTATAAGTTATCTGAAAGAATGTTTGTTTACTTTGCTTCCACAAACAAAACTTTCCGAATCAGAATTTTCGATAAACAAATAAACTTACCTAATATAATATTTACATGATTTATATTATGATATGAAAATATCATGTAAATATTTAAAAATTTTTAAAATATATAAACCTATGTTTGCTCTACGATACGCGCATAATAAATTTCTTTTTTTAATGCAAATAATAAATGCATTATAATCTAATTATTTCTATTATTAGTTACATTTTTTTATATAAATAAAACTTTAATATTTTAAAAAGTCCTTTATTTTTAGATGAGGTACGAAATACGAAAACTCTTTAAAACTAGTATAAAACTAAAGTTTTAAGAAAATTTTTATTTTGCGACGTTTATTAGGCGCAACTGAGAAAATATAACGGTAATTAAAAGCGTAAAGAGACAAGAATTCGAGTAAAAGAACGAATATTTGCCGATTTATTAAAGTTAAAATAGTTGTCTCTTAAGGAAGTAATAACTACTAATAAGAAAAAATAGTTCTCTTTTATCGTTAGATATAATGTAATAAAAACCAGTTGTTTGATGAACTTTGGACTTAGATAACAATTTTCTTTACTTCTCTAATAAACCCTAACAACTACAGAATTTCGAGACACTCGATACGTTTCTAAAAGAATAGAAGAAATTAATCCCTCGGAAGAATTTACCAATTAATGAAAAATCATTATTGCAATTATTTATTATATGTTGCAGTATTTTTCACGTGACTTTTATTTTAAATTTGCTCGAAATACGAATTTATTTATTTTTGCTGTTATAATGTATTGATTAAACATTATCATTTATTCAAATTTTCTTATAAATGATTTATGTTTTTATCGATTTTATCACACGCTGGCAAAAGTACATATGGTAAATATTTAACGCCCGAAGTACCCGCAACAGACTGTAGAATGTACACAAGTACGGAATATTTTTAATCTTTTATATTCATATGGTAATTATTACATAATGTAAGCTTATTAATGTGTAAATATATATAAAAGTTGTTAGCAGTTCGGGAATTATCATGTATTTTGACTATCTACACGAATATTTGCGAGTTTTTACTGAAAATAATATTTTAAATGGCTTAGACTGATATTATAAGTCAGTTTTTTACAAGAGAAAATAGCTAAAGGGAAGAAAAACAGAGATTCCATAGTTAAATATTTTTCTATATGCTGTTTATCTTGTGTATATATTTCATGCATAACATGTACGAAAATGTAACCAGTTGATAAATTATACAGATTCAATATGAAGAATATGAATAATGAATAAATGAAAAGCAATATTGGAAAAGTCTTTTTTAGAAATTGGATAATTCGTAATGTTCTTCTGGTTTTGTAATTCTTTTATTGAAAAAGTTACAGAGATGAGCACAATACAAATTATATAAACGAAAATGTTTTATTGTCGAAATTAATTTCAGTTTCAACTATGGCTCTGTTAGGGCGCCATTTTTGAAAAGAAGCTAACTTGATACAGGAATTTATGTTTTATACGACATTCTAATAAATTTTTAACTAACTGTAATGAAGTTTATGAATTTATGACAAACACAAGCATGATTTGGCTCGTTTGTGAAGTGGTTGTATTTGAAAAAGTTATGAAAAAGTGGCTGAGGATTTATATATGGTCTCAGTCTTTAATGTTTTTCTATGCGAATTCATAAAAATTCTGGTTTGTGATGCATCATTACCAAATAAACTGAGATTTGAAACCTATGAAAAGTGAATCCTTAGTAAAAAATTCAAGCGTTATACATGTGACAAGAGAATAATGACAATTTAATGTTTCTAGAAACACAATGGTGAGCGAGAAGAATTTTTATTAAAAACCGAAACTATATTTCTGCTTTTTTTTCTTCGATATTTAACTTACTTTTCTGTTATAGTTACATCTTTTTATAAGTAAAATTTTGAAACCGGAAAAATGCATTACAAATCATCGTGTATGGAGTTCTGTTCATAATTTTATAGTGTTGACAAAATAGGGCATAAAAATATGATAAATTTATTTTGGATCGATAACATGAATGTATAATAATTATAACAATATGAAATTGACTGATAACATGATATTATTTTCGTTCCAGTGCTGGCTGTCGAGATCAGAAGATTTTCTGTGCCAAGGTATGTAGAGAACGGAACAGAAGATTCTGTGATTTTAGACTGTGAATACGTCTACAACGAGAACGACTTCAGGCTGGTGGTAAAATGGTTCTTCAACGAAAACTTGGAGCCCGTGTACCAATGGATACCAGAACTGAAGATGCGACACACATCGGGAATACTTCAGGGTCGGTTAGATCTGGATTTCAGCGTAAACACGGTCGACGCATATTCTCGTTACAGAGCTCTGAAGGTCTTGGATCCAACAACAGAGCTGAGTGGAAAATACACTTGTCTAGTGACATCACTAGCGGGACAAGACTCTCGGGAACAAAACATGACAGTTTACGGTGAGTCCCATGACGCGTGGCAAGTATTTGATGGAAGCAACCGATTAGAGGTGAAAGGACGATGCTTGCAGTTTACATAGCAAATTTCAGACTTGTAAAACTAACAGCGATTCGTGTCAAACAAAGAATTGAATTTCCTCCAGTTTCTTCATCTTGTTGGGAGAAACGAAACCGGATTCTGCTTAGTTTGGCTGCAACTTCTATTCTTAGATTTCTTTTCAGTTAAAGTACATTTCAAACGTGAGCTAGAATCGTCTTACTGTGTACATTTCGCATCTCTTATTCGCATTTCGAATCGTTTCAAAAAATTCAACAGCGCGTTATACAAATAACGATATTGCAAATTTTCTGCTATTGGCTATTTTAGCTAACTCTGCTTTTTCTTTTTTTATTAACATTTGTTTTTTTTTTTTTTTTTTTTTTTTTTTTTTTTTTTTTTTTTTTTTTTTTTTTTTTTTTTTTTTTGTCGCTACTACATCTCGCTCGCTTAATAATTAAATAATTATTCGTTGTTTATTTGCTTAACATATATTGCTTTATACAGATTTTTCTTTCTAGCGTGTTTAATATATTCCTATGCAAACAAACAAAAAAGATAATTACCAAGCGATGGTAAATATTGAAATTTTTAAATAAATATCTAAAGAAAAATCTCGTCTTTAACGATTCGGTATATTTTAGACTGCCAAAGAAATGTAGAATTAAAATTATAAAAAATTATCAGATATTTCGTTTTATATTAAAATCAAATTTAATAATTTTATCTTAATGATTTTTCGAAAAAATTACTTTTAAATAATCTTATTGTTTTTATTATAAATGAAGCGTGATATTGTTAATTTTTATCATACGTATTAATTAATAAATGAGTAATCATTCTCTAATTAAAAGGATATATAAACTTTTTAAAATGCTGTTAATTAACATTTTAACGAGAAAACATTAGGTCAAAATTTAACTATTTATTTTATTAAATTAAGTTAGTTGATAGTATTAGCTAATTAACCATTATTCATTTTAGTTCCAGCCAAACAAATGGAATTAACGTACAGCAGAACTGTTAAAAGTGTAAACGTGAGCTGCCAAGCTTCGGGCATGTTTCCCAAACCCAAGCTAATTTTGTACAAGATGCTTCCTTACTTAAGTAGTCCAGCAGTGGTACAAGACGTAAGGACGGCCGTCAGCATGGACAATGTCACTTATGACGTACAACTGCATCGAAGTTTTGGGTATTCGGAATTATCTTCGGACGGTGCCACCACATTCGAGTGTGTTGTAGAGATACCTGGTACGAATTACAATAAAAGAAAGTCCATTATATATTACGCCAGTAAGTAATTATAAAATAATATTTTTTTGGTTAAATTCTCATTATTATTCTGTAAACTGTACCTTAAAGTTTTAATGTTTAAATTTATAAGAAAAATATAATTTTCATTCGATATTAATGATTCTAAACTAAAATTAACATTTAAATGATTTCTCCTTCTGTTCAAATAACACTGCAGAAAAGAATTATTTACAGGGGTAATCACCGCATTTTTCTCCTTTCTACTTGTAACTTTCTCAATTATTTTTATTACTGTAATGAAAAAATATTAATAATAATAATGATATTTTATTAAATAACGAAATAAAAATTATGTTTCTTTTATATAATTCAAATAATATGACAGAATGGATTGCACATATTTAAAATTTCTCTATACGGTACTTGTAAAATTTATAAAAGAATATCAGAACTAAAAATACCAGCAGGAAACAAAAAAAATTAAGTTTAATATACTAGGCAATCGATAGAACACTTATGATAAATAACGAGGCCAAGATTTAATCTAGTAAAAGTATAGATATCTCATATTATGAAGATATAAACAGAAAAAGAAAGTAATGACAAGCCTAGAGAACCAGAGAAAAACTGATATTATATGAGTAAACATAAATCAAGGAGTGGCATTTAAATATCTTAGAGGAATGATTAATAATCACGGAGTAATAGAGAACAAAAAAAATTAAAAAAAATAATAATAAACGAAAAGCTAATAAGACTTCGTCGTGCCTAAATACAGCTGTTTACAAATATTAAAATACGTATTAATAATAACTCGAAGCGAAATGTTTAAAATTAAAAAATATTTACAAGTTAAATGAATAATTTAAGGAAAACAGAGACTAAAAGGAGATTAGATAATGTAGGGAAAGAACAAGAATTACTGATAACATAAATGAATGTATACATGACAGAAGATTGGAACGGAATAAACGTATCGACAGAATGAGTAAAGATAGAATGGTAAAGGAGATTAGGGATTGGAAACCAACGATGGGGAACGATTGGAAGATCTTTAGAGAAACGAAAAGACTGTTTCTAAGAAACATTGCGGCCACCTAACGCCAAAATAAAAATAGGACAACTTTATTAAAGAATAAATAGGTTTATCCGATCACACAATAGGCATAAAACCTCTTTTCGTGTGTGATTTCCATATAGCAACCATCAAAAGAGGAGGGAAAATGGTTATAAGCATACATCGAGAGAAGGAATAAATCAAATGCATTACAAAAAACACACAATAATAATATAGCTTATTGAAGCGCATTTATGACCGAAATGACGTTATCAGAGTTACCAAAAGAAGGAACTATTATTCAAATTATTTTCATTATAACGTTTCAAAGAAAATAAATGTGTCCATAAACCGGATGAATTATTTCGATTTTGTATAAATCTTTAGTCGAGAATCTGACAAAATAAAACAAAAAAAAATTATAATAATAAATTAATAATATGCATATGGAAAACTCATATATTTCCGAATTCGTTTAGATTAGACAAAGTAATAAATCAAAGTTCTTTCTGCACTTCTTTTTATGAAGAGCATTGAATATTCATATCTCTAGCGAATAATGTTTTTAAAGCGCTCACTTGTCATTACAGTTATTAATTATGAAGACGTTACATTTTCGCAGAGACTTTAGCATATCAAATACCTTTAAAACCTCTTATAGCTACTTGTTCTAGAGAAAAATGCCGAATTTCTCTTTGAAGTATTTTACTAAGCTGCGCAAATAATAGGATTTTTATGGTGACATCCTTTTTAAGTTTCAATTAAACATAATTAGCATAAATTAAAATTCTAGAAGGAAAATAAAAATGGTAACGAACACCCGAATCGGCAAACAACAAATATCTCTTTTGTTATAAAAAGAAAAAAAAAACGCAATATTTCAAAAATAAGATTATTTGAGAATTTGTTTACCGTCAGACAAGTATAATTAAGTAGTTGTAAAATCCGTGTTTGTTGGTAGAGTCCATCAATTGAGGTTGTCTACGAGTCTAGCCAGACCCGGTCAGGCTGATACATTATCTAATCAAAGAAAAACAATACAGATGCCAAAGTAATTAAAACAAATCGCTCTTCCCTCTCATCATTATTTATGCGTTTGGTAAGAAGCGCTAATTGTCTAAGCAGTGTGCGTGTAGTATGTCTCTTATTTTTTCTCTCGTTAAACTTAAAAGAAAAGATCTAATTAGAAACTGCACGAGTATGATCTAAACGCAGATTAAAACCGGCGACTAGTCAAATGGCAAATGGTGATGAGAAAAGGAGAGAGATATATTGCTCATTTCCGAAAGTACTTTACTCTTTTGGCCAATGGTGGCTGGCATTGCAAGAGTTGTGCACTTCTTTATCGTATCTTAAGAAAAATCTCTTTTCTTTTCGCTTATTGACACCTCGCTATCAAAAATGAAAAGTTTGTCTAACTGTTTCGAAAGCTTCCGATTAAAGGAGATTAAAGTTCAACTAATTTGTTTGCCATAACGCACCTGACACATCTTATACAACAGGAGGCGATTGTTTAGAAAATCTTAGGTTATTCTAGTCTCAGGCAGTATTAATTCGTGGGCACTCTTTCTAGATTACACTTTCGGACTACTCGGTCTTAAAGGATTTACTGGTCGTAAATTTTAATCTAGCCATCCCAGATGTATTGAGAGGAGATAAATTGTTGAACTCTTCTAATTTGTTATTTTGTAATATATCGTTGTAATTTTCTTTATTTTATCCATCTAATCGAAGTCACTTACTTTTTAAAAATTGCAAAGAATTTGCAGATAGCATCTTAATTGCTCCACTCTTACGTTTAAGCCGCATTTTACAGTTTGACGACAACTCGATAAAATTAGTTGCTAGCAAGTTTTTATTTTCGTAAACAAAGGTGTAAAAATTTGCTTTTTGAATTTTTACCTCTTATCGTTCTGTTTTCTTCATTTTTCCTAATTAAAATCAAAAGTGTTTAGCCAAAACTCCGAATATTAAAGCATGATAATTAAATTTAAAGTTGATCTTACTCTATTTCTTACAACAGCTCAAACTGAATTAAAAATAATGTCGTTGCACATTTTTTTTTATATAAGGTGGACCAACCAATTTAAATTTAGAAGAAAAATGATTATGAATAGCAAAATGCTGTTTCAAAGTAGATTCCAATTAAGCATTACTAAATGCGCTTTTTTTTCTGTTTTTAAAATAGCGGCGTAAGATCTAATTATTTACTTTTGAATTCTGAAATGTAGTTTTTTTTTTGAAGTACACAAGTTTCTTAATTCTTTTAATTAGAATATCTTTGATCCTTAAAGATGGCCAAGTGAATAAATTATTAACTTCAATTGATAAAAGTTTTCGGACATAATTCGATTTTTATAAATTAGATTCTTTCATTAAAATATTCGAATCTATCAATTTAATTACAAACAACTTAAAGATTTTTATAAACTTTTGACATAACATCAATGGAAATTTTTAATCATACATATGCATTTTCCAGGGAAGGAAGTAAAGCCAAGCATTTATAGTCGGAAGATTATACTGTTTAATATTTTTTTATTGAGGCTATTATCAATTTTTAATTAATTTGTAAATATTTTAAATTAACGAAGCGAGAAGAGGCTTTGGGAGCATTTACCATTTATCCAGGGATTTTACCAGAATTAAATTAGTTAAAAAATTGTAAAAGGTTTAAATATACGCGCCTTAATTAATTTATTTTACGTGTCGATAAAAATTTCATCACTTGTTTTGTATTTATCCGTAAATTATTACCAAAAATAATAAAATATGCCTAATTAGACAGTGTTATAACATATTTAAAAGTTCGATCATTTATAATTATTCGCCATTCCCTGGTTTCGTTTAATTAATTATCTATATTTAACTGGAGAAAAATTAAATTATAACTATATAAATATGTTCTATAGTACTTATTAAGACAGCGACTTTCAAATTTATGCATTAAATTTAGTTTATTTACGCTGCCAAGCAGCCGACATTTTTGTAAATATTAAGGTAAACTAATCTAGAAACTTGCCATAATCAGATATACATCAAGAATGAGTAACTAGAGCATTAACTGAATCTATTTAATGCTACTCTTAGTTTATTCTTTGCTTATTAAGTCCAATTTTATTCCAACTTTCGTTGTTATCTCATTAATTATCTAAAATTCAAAATTCGCTCCGTTGGCTTTCGCTACTTCACTCCAACATTTTTAAACCGACTCCGAGATGAAAATAAATCTTCGTTTTGGTTACCAGCCGTAAGAAATCATATTCTTATTAATAGTAGAATCTTATTTATATAAAGAATTAAACGAGTAATTATTTAAGTTTATTTTAAAGTTTTATTTCCGTAAGAAAATATTCCACTCGTTTAATTTTATTATTTTTGCATATATTTATTTATAAACGAGAAAAGTTTCGGTAAATACATTTTTCTTTCTTATAAAAAAACATTAATAAAATTCACATTTACTATTAAAAATAATGTTAAATGATCTATAAGCATTTCTTATGGGGAAAAAATTATATATAAAAAAGCTTTCTGTTGTATTATTCCACATTTAAATTTTTTCTGCTTTCTTTCAATATATATTTTTTGGCAATATATTAAATTCTTTTGAGCAAGAAAGTTCCATTATGCATTAAAGAATTCTTATAGGTCTCCAAACTTTCATTTATGTTTTATAAACAATAAATCTACAGCCAAGCTTTTTATTTTTTATTTTTTGTCCACATACAACTATGTTAATTTATTCACTGATTACCCATTATTATAATTTGGAAAATTAGCGATAATTTTCTTTCTAGTTTTGTGTTTGATGAATAGAAAGTAAATAAAAAAATTCCAGACATCGAAAAATAATTACGAGAAAATAAAGAAAAAAATAATTACGGACAAATTTCTGCAAAAATTTCGGAGAGAGATATTAAAATAATAAAAAATTAATTTTAACATAGATTTCGCCTCCAGTAATTAGATCTTGTGCAATGCGAGTTTTTAATAATTTAAAGAAGATAAAATTAAACAAAAATAAGACACAAGTTAGCCAATTTTAAATATGTTCCAGACTATAAAAAGCAAAAAAAATTTAACGTCCTTCTTAGTAATTATTATTAACTTAAATCTATTCAGTAATTTATTCGCCCGCAGCTAAATATCATTAAGAAAGTTGATAAATTTTTCCCATAAATTCCTTCAAGAGATCATTTTAATTTTATGGTTATAAGAAGTAGTGTATATTTAATTTTTTTAAACCGTGTAGCCAAAATATGTACACTTTTTAAGCTTTTACTAGTTATATATATAAATAGAAATCGTAAAGTTCTTAAATTTTTTTTAATTCGAATAAAATTTCACTAATTGAAAAACTTAAAAAATAAAGAAAAAAGAAATTTAATTGGATAAAAATTTTTTAAAGTTTATTCGTATAAATAAACAAGAAAGGGGAAAAATTTAATTAAAGAAATGTTATCCCGAAAAAGAAAAAAATGCATGAAACACAATTTGCTATGTTTTATTCAGGACAACAAGAAGAACAATATGTGAACAAGTGCAATAATTTCCGAAAAAGAATAAAAAAAAAAGTCGGCACGAATAAGTAATTTTGTTTCTAATAGACTGATTTTATTCATATTCACGCAAAATTGAACAGGGAATAACATTAAAAAATTTACTATTGAAAAACATGCGCTTAGTTCTATCTTAAAATAAGTGTCTTTGTTTCTTTTCGCTAAAATGTAAACAGAAATAGTAAATTCAATTGAATTTTTTTAAGGTAACAAGCAAAATTTTATACCGAAATTTGGATTTGTGAAAATAAATAAATCGAAATAAATAATTTATGATCAAAAAGATAGCTTATTAAATTTTGTTACTAGCGATTCGTTAATGATTCCGATATTTTCTTACTTTTCAATTTCACTCCTGTTTAGAATAATTATGTTTACTCCGAATTTTGAATTTGATATTTCTTTAACCAAAGAGATCTTAAATGAAAACATATTTTCCAATTTTGTTTTAAGAAATGCAATTTTTTTTAAATATTTAAAATTATATGCAGTCGAAATGTTTACAAATTTATTATTTTTTTGTATTATCTTTAAGCACTTTCTAAAGAACTTTTTAAACTAGTATATGCATTTTTTCCAATTAAGCGGCTTAATCCAAAAAGTAATTTTTGTAAATATTATTGGTTTTAGTTTACTTTTTAAAAGATGTTTATCTAAAATTATAATTTAAATATAGATATATGTATATTAAAAATTTTAGATTAGACATACATATATTTAAATTATTTTATAAATTTTTATTAATTTTTTTTTTTAAATATTTTATATTTTTAAAAATAAAATAATATCAGTAGAAACTATATAAAATACATTTTTAATATAAAAAATATTTATAAAATATATAATATTTTTTAGAAGTAAATAGATACTGTATACATGGTATATAGCAGAAGCAACTTTATGATATTACAGTGTAATATCACAAAGTTGCTTTAGTTATTAAAAATTAAGTTAGAGTATTGTAAAATAAATTTGGAAAGTAGAATTTTTTACTATCAAATGTAAATTATTATATTTAATAAAATAGAATTAATTCCTGACTACATCTAGTAATTGAGAATAGGACTTAAAGGAGAATACTCTGTATTTTTTAGTACGGAAAATTGTTTAATATTAACTTCTCTATTAAAAATCTTGATTATAGTATGTATAATTTTAAAATATTTTTGAATTATGTTAATTACGATTCTTTAAATTTATATAACTTTTTAGAGAAACCATTCACTTACATTCAATCTCCAAGAAACTCACAATATTTTATATTAATTTTTTAATTAAATTTGTAATTAAACAATTAAACAAGTTGATTAAACAATTTATTACTTAAATTTTTATGAGTATCAAAAATTGTGAGGTCACAAGATTACATACTAGTTACTATATATGTATTATTTTGGGAGTATTCTTCCATATCAAGGTCTGTTTTCTTATTATTCATTCAATTTTTAATTGAGCAGTTGATGGAGAATTGAATCCAAAGGTTTTCGATTTTGTGATATTTATGAAGTTCCAAGATTAGAAAAAATGTAAGATAGCACTATTATTTTAATAATATTGCAAATTTAGTTTGAATACATGTTTAATTTATCCTATTTTATATTTTATTTCTATAATTTAGCATATGTGCGATCAGCTTTTGTTTGGAGCATTTACAATGATTAACGAACTGGCATCAAACGGAAAAGTTATATCTAGATATTTTCGAATTTTTTTAATAATACGGCTCGTTATTAATAACGTGTTTATCTCTCTTCTTTAGTTCGAGACCATTTCTAAAAGTTATTGTTTTTATTTTTCAGAATTGATGATTAAAGAGTTAGCCACAGCGTAGTTATGGAGGAGACTTAATTTGCACTGTTTACCTAGAACTGTTTTTGGAGAAGAAAGTTATGTCATCAGCAAATTGTGTCCCGAGGATTCCTGGTTATTAATGATGAGAAAACAGGAATGAATCGTTGTCTGTTTTAGTAAGAATGTCTGTAAGGTCATTAATGAAAATATTGAATAATATTGGATTACTTGCGGGATTCCTCGAGGTTGACTGAGCACGGTGGCAGTAAATTTTGATATTTAGTTGTTCTTTACAACTGCAATCTCATTATATGAAAATAAATTATATAGACCGTATTTAAGACAAATTTATAACTTGCATTGCAATATTTTTAATTTACACATAAGAAGAAAATTTTCACTTTCGAAAGCTTTCGAGTAGTCAACAAATAATATTCTTGTTCCATCTTGTTTACAAATAAGTTAGTAAAGAATTTTGGATAGATGTTTATTTGAGGAAATTGTTAGAATATTAAGATTTTCTAGTCAGTATGGTCTTGGAACTGGATCAGTACAGAAAATATTTAAAAGAAATAATACAGTTATCGATGATTCCTAGTCATTTTTCTCATAAGTAATTTGTAATCAGGTTTTTCCCCTTTATACACAGTATTGGAATGAAATATTTTTATATTCTTTAACGTTATTATAGTCAAGATTTATTTATGAGATAAATTTTGCTGTTAGTTTATCAACATTAAAGGAAAAATTCAGAAGTGGATCATATGACTTTCTGATATATTCGTTCTATATCTGTATTGCAATATAATCAATAGCTGTAATCTTTCCATACAAGAATGAGAAATAAAACTGTAAAGATGTTCTTAGTTTAATATATAAAATATTTAATTTCATTACATGCTGATTTTAATTTTCATATATATATTTTTTTTAATAAACATATCCCATATTCTTTAATCTTTAATTGTTGTCAAATATTCTTAGTACTGTTATTTATTTTATACTTTCGTTTTGTCCAACGTGATATAATTAGTAGAAATATTTAATGTTTTATAGCTGTATTTAAAAAATAACAACTAGTTCCGGAAAAATCTAATCATTACTTTTCCACAAACTTTATCATTTCAAGACTTTAATCACTAAAACTTTAATTAATAAAAGACAAGGGATTAAGAAGATATATGTTATTAAAATCATCTTCAATGACATAATCTATATGCTGAATGCCATAAAAATCTATTAAATAGTTTCGTATTATCATCATCAATTCTGAACTAATACAGTATACTTATGTAATTATTATTATTATATACTAACTGGAATACCAAATGCTGCTTAGTAATATTTAAATACAATTAATTTATATAAATAATAACTTAATTATATTAATTTCTAAATTGTAGGAGCAATGCAATTAAGCCATATGTTACCGCCGCTTTAAGGCATAGCGCCATCTCGTGTCAATATAAAAAACAAAAATCTTAATATTGTAAATCTTCAGATTAATTCCATCACTCATAAATTTTTTGTCTTTATTACAGGGTAACCATAGAAGATTCAATGTCCAGATTTTAAACGGATGAATCTACAGGATTAATTAATGTTACTTCAAATTCGATTGTAATGGAAATGAACATCTGTTAAATTTTATATAAATTAATCAAATAGTTTAAAAATTATTAGGGAGAAACCTTTGAAATTTGAACATCCGCTGTTTTTGAACAGATGTAGATAAAGGTTTAATTGATGTGTCATTGAAATTATACTCGATATCATGATTACCTTCCTAGATTTCATAAAAATCTAGTAAATAACATAGGATATGTTAAGAGAATATTTCAGAAGTTTGAACCTTCGCTATTTTTAAATGGTTGTAGTTGCAGAGTTAAGTAATGCATCTTAGAATTGATCTTTAACGATAAAACATCTCTACAAATTTCATGACAATCTACTATTTAGTTTAAAAGTTATTAGAAGAGGATACACAGACAAACAGCACGGTGCAAAGAGCATAAGCTTCATTTTAATTTCCAAAAATAGGCTAATAAAAAATGTGATGAGTAACTTTTATTTTATTCTGTTATAAAGTAAAATTAAATTATTTTCTTTAGTTGGTGAAATTTTTATATTTGATATAATTAGATTGTCACTGATCGAAGATATTATTGGTTCAATATTTCCACATTATCAATTTCTAGCAACAAGTATCATGTTTTATGTAGATCAACCATGATTAATTGCTGTTAATTTAAGCTTATTGACTTACTAGAATAACTAGGTATGTGAAAAATTTTCCTAATGTTACTACTGGTAGTTGTGATTTTAATTGGGTCCAGTTCGGTCAAACTGAGGCTATCAATAGCATCAGAAAAATTTTTCACATACCTAGTTATTCTAGTAAGATGATAAGTTTAAATTAGTGGTAATCAATCACGGTTGATCTCCACAAAATCAGGTTATGTGTTGCTACCAAATTGGTAAATAAAACTACTGCCAGAATTGTGCGAACGTAATTCCTATAAAAAACTTCTACTATAAATTTACCATTTACTTAAACTGAAGACAGTCAAAAAAAGTAAAGGATAGGCCATTTACAGTTAAGAGGCCAGAAATAGCTCTTTATCTGTAAATGGAGCAATAATAAAATTCCGTTTTTCAATTATTATTAAGTTGAATTTCTTTTTGTGAATTTTCTTATTCCCAATTTGCACTGGGTTGAAGAGATTGACTGATGCTCATTTCAAAATAGAAGTCATTCATTATTCCTTAGGTATAATCTAATAAATAAAATTCATCACTTTTTGATGAAATTTATATCAGTTTTTGTTTTATTGTCTTTACTGTTTATAAAAATATATATATATTTTTCGTTTTTATTTTTCTCCGTTTAGACAATAAAATAATTATCATCTTGAAAACGGAGATCAAAACTTATTTGTTAGATTCTTAATGATAAAATAATTAAAATTTTAAATATTCGAATTACAGATTTTTCTACTTTATTGGTATAAGTGAAGTGTTCGAGAGAGAGAGTTTTTGGTATCATTTGTAAATTCGTTTCTCGATTATCAGGACCAGGATTATTGATTGCAGGAAATTTTTATCTGAGATATCCAGAGCCAGAGGGATCTCTTCTGGGAGTTTTGCTGTCTGAGTTTGAGATAGAATTGAGATTTACTTTAAACTGTAAAAAATTGAATTAACTTATAAAAAGGATTTACTTCATTTATTATGTTGACTGTGAAATTGCAGAAAAATTTTATCTTTTCAATTAATAGAATGTCGTTTTTTAATCGGTCTTCTGCAGGTTTTTGTGTTTATTAATGTAAGAAGTACAATTTTTTATTATTATTTTATCTTTGATAGATATCAGTTCTCAGATTAAATTTGAAATATACCATGCATTATCTTTTATATCCAAAAGCTACAGAATTTGTTTTTAATATCAGTAGAAACTAAAGAATAATACAAAAATATCAGTAAATTTTTTACCAATGATAAATAAGATCATGGTCTTTATATAAAAATTTTTCAAATGTGATAAATCTTTCACGCCAGACAAATATTTACAGAATGAGAACAATTTTAAATTTTATAAAAGAATCACACACACACACACTTTAAATTAGTAATTATGTAATTTTTTTATCAACTGAACCATTGTCTAAAATTTGTAAACTCTGTAATATTTTGTTCTCGAGATTTTACTTATATGTCTGGTTGACCGACAACCAGACATAAAAGTAACTTTATAGACCACTGTTGCAAAATATATCAGAAATAACTATAATGTCATTTAGGTGTGTAATTTCAGAAATATCGGTGTTTTAATATTTCAGACGGTAAACATATTTGTTTCTAACGGCTGCCATCTTGTCACGAAACACGCGAGGATCTAAAAATTATTAGGTAACGTGGTTTGAATAATAAGGAAAGATTCCTTTAAAATTTGATTGCTCGGCCATGTTCATTTCTCCAGATGTCTGAAAAAATATAGCGAATATGCCTAGCCAATTTTTGTAGAAAAGTGGATTAAAAACGCATTCAAATAGTTACTCTATTTAATAGATATGCCATATGTGATCGCTACACAATGGTTGTTGAATAATTACAAAGTACATTATGATGGAATATAAAAAATTTAAAACCAATTAAATTGGAACAAATGGCAGAATTGATAATTTTCAAAATTTAGTTTTAATTTAAACCATAATAATGAGGAAATTTGTTATTAATTCCAGTGTAAAAAGAGATAGTTTTGTGAGCCTCATTATATAAAAATTAGATTCATCTACCTGAAACTCATAGACTAGGTACTTCTACGTAGACCTGGGTTGTCCAATCCGCGGCCCGCGAGATAAAATCGTAAACTTTCTTAAAACATTGAAATTTTTATGTACTTAATGAAGTTAATGAAGTTTTTATTATTTAAATACCTATCTACATTTCCTATTTCCTATTTTCTAGAATATTTCTTATTTCAGTGATTAAAACTTGTTGACCTGCTGATTGATATTAAAAATTTCCTGAAGGAAAACTCAAAGATTATTATGCTACGACATTTTTGCTTATTTATCATGTTGGATATCATATATACACAGTTCTGTTTTTACAAGAATTTTTTTTTATACGATAATTAGAATAAAAATTTCATTCTTTTTTACACAATTTGTTTTGATTTAACACTATCGATCCAAATTCTAAGAAGAAAATTTTCTATACGATAATTAGAATAAAAATTTCATTCTCTTTTTACACAATTTGTTTTGATTTAACACTATCGATCCAAATTCTAAGAAGAAAATTTTCTGTATTACAATGAATGCAGCGCTTGCTTCGCATTATTCACCTCCGTGTTGTTGTATTTGATTCCAATTAGAAAAAATTTCTGCGAAATTCCCTAATTATACATGTAACTTCAATACGGAATTCGTTTTGTCTGCATTTTGAGTTTGGTGTTTAAAGTGAAAAGTACCTTTTTGATGTTAGGGAATTCGTTTTGTCTGCATTTTGAGTTTGGTGTTTAAAGTGAAAAGTACCTTTTTGATGTTTAATGGTATAAAAAATTTAATAAAAGTTAAAATCAAAATCTTGTATGCGGGTAACTCATATTATTTTGCATAATTTTTGTGTTTATGAATAACACGTTATTTTTGGTACGGTTTTACATTAGTGCCACATGAACGAAAATAGTACCGATCGAAAGATGACGACGAGTAGAGAAAACTTTCCAAAAGGGCTGCCCTTCTATCTGGTGCAGACTTCGAGAAAATGAACGATAAAATTATAGTATTTCTCAACATGCAGTACCTAAACCGGTGCGCGCTGTCATTTTGAAAACTTGTCTCGAAAGCCGATGTAGTTTTGGAATGAATCTTTCATACAACAGAGTTGTTGTTTCGTATTTTAATCATCAATCGGTGGGCGGCAAATCTTTAATTCTCTAATGTGTAGTTTCTTTGAAATGAATCTTTAACATAACGGAATTGCCGATTCGCGCTTTTAATCATCAATCGGCGGGAAAGCAAATCTTCAATTTCACTACTTTAATTTCATCTTTTGGAAAAAATCATACATTAAAGAATTAAAGATAAACCTCCCACAGACTGATGATTAAAACACGAATTGTCAACTCCGTTCTGTTAAAGATTCATTCCGAAAACTACTATATATCGGATTTCAAAACAAGTTTTCAAAATGTCGGCGCTTACCGATTTAGAATGTGGAGAAATGTTATAATTTCATCGTTCATTTTCTCAAAGACTGTACCAGATAGAAGTGCAGTCTTTTTGGACAGTTTTTTCTACTCATCGTCATCTTTCCATTGATACTATTTTCATTCATCTGGCGATAATATAAAATTGTACCGTATTTTTCTTTTTAAATGATGATTTACTTTATGTAATACCATTTTTATATACATGTGCAATCTTTCTGAAATAAAAGTTTAAGCACGTAAAAATAATAAGATTCTAACTTGATTTTTCATATAGTTTATTGTATTATTTTTGGTGATTTTTTAGATCTGGAACCAATCTTCCATTTCCCTATAGATACAGTATATTTTTTATACGAATTTTTTACACGCATTCTTCGGAACGTATCTATCCTATAAAAACAGAATTTAGTGTATTATACATTATTTATTAACTTTTTTGCAGTAGAATTAGTATATTTTATGTGCGGCCCGAGACAATTTTATTTTTTCAAATGTGGCTGAAGGAAGGCAAAAGGTTGGACTCCCTGATTTAGATAATATAATTTTGTTTTAAAGGATTATTCGGATGGGTTTAATTGATGTTTTGGTTCGGGTTGATAAAGATATCGCTATTCTTCGTATTATTAAAGATTTGAATTCTGCTCATTTTTAGAATTTCTTACAGAGGTCTCGAAAAAATAGCGGTATGTCGAAGTGTGAATGGCTAGAAAGCGCGATAAATCGGGATTGGCATTGACAAGAACAAGATAACAGTATTTATAGTCTGGATTTTTGGATGCAGTGGCATAGTATATAATATAATCTATAAGATTGATAGCATTACTAAGAAAATTGTATAGTTATACATTAGAATGTGAAGAGCCGATACGTTAACCAATAAATATTAATCTGGCTGGCAATAAACTTGGCTAAAATATTTATTTTATAAAATAAAAATTTCATGGTAGTTTTATTTAAGAAGCGAAATAATAAAACCAAGTCTTATTTCCACTTTTCAAAATACTTTTAAACGATTATTTTATCGATCTCGATTAAATTTTAAATGCCATCTGAACGTTTATAAAATATTGAACACATTTTTCTTTCAAGATAAACAAATATTCCTTTAAGTAGGAAATTAAATTTAATATTTTTCTAATTAAAAGAAAAATCGTCCAATGAAAAAGATAAATAAAAATTTTTCAAAAATGGAGAAATTCGAAAGGAATTCCAATTTGATTAAAAATGTTTAATGTTGACAATTAGCATCCGATAATTTAATTTATGAAACTAATAAAATATTCACATAAAACAGAAAATTTAATTTTCTTTAATTTTTAATCGAGTTTTCTATACGCAATAATAGCATTATCTATATCTATATACCAGAATTTTTTCTCTTCAAATATCGATTCTACAGCGAGATTACTCTAATTGAAAACTGTATAGAGCAAATTTACCACGCTTAAGCTATTAGTTACTAAAAGGATAAATATAGCGACCTAGAAATCAACCGAAATTCCCAAAATGCCAGCAAAAAATCCATACATAACATTACTTTTGTAAAAACTTTCTTACAACTTAAGGGCTTAGAGGCATGGCTGTCTCATTCGGAGTAACGTTAAAAGCGTAGTAGCGATTGATCAAATGCACAAAAACGAACACCTTTCAATGGCACCGGATAGATAAAAGATCAAAGTACCTTTCTATGTACTCGCTCTCAAAATTACAAAAAATGGACTGGTTCTCCCCATATTTTATGTCAGATTATCCCCAGTAACTATAAAATCGCATTAATGGATAATCGGTTAATCGCGGTTTAAATTAAAATAAAAAATGTGTATACAGTATTTTTATATAAATTTATACATTATCAATTATATTATTTATTTATAAATCATAGGAGAAATACGGAAAATATACATTAATTATTTAATCGAACATTTTTTTTTCGCTTTGGATGATTAATAATGCCAAGATAAGAGCGGACTTTATATATCTTATATAAAATAAGTCAGTAGTTGTTTTTAGAGAGATATTTTATTTAAAAAAAAAAATACAGTAAACATCTACTTTAATGGGGAATTAAATTTCTTACCTCAGTGTTACGTCCGAGTTTGAATTTTACACGCTTTAAATTTTGATATAAAGTTTAAAATATGACACTTTCTCCAGACGGTAATGGGCTTTGTTCTAAATTCTGAACCACAAATTTCTCGATGCATTATCTACTTTAACAGCCTACTTACTTATCTGCTTGGTAATGATATAGTAGACCTTTCGATAATCAGTTCCTACGCAAATTACTCTCGTTTGTACTTATTTGTTCCAGTTCTAGTTAATTTTAATAATATGTAATTTTATATCCGCTTTTGTTGTATAAAATGGAGCCACGTGATTCTAATGTATCCATATCTTTGCTTGGTAAAAATATTCTAGAAATAATTTTTTTTTATCCTCCTCCGTCCTTAATTCAGAGGTATCGTATCTCTTCGCTAGTTTTATACAGTAAATGCTATAGATAAAACTTTTGTTCTTCATTTAGATTACTGTTAGTCAACTTAATGTAGATTTAATTCATAATTTTTCTCGTTATTTCAGTTTTTTTATATAGAAATGATAATATTGATAGTCTTTTTAATGTATACCAAAATAAATAAAACCCAGCTATTAAATATGTCTGCAGAAATATCCATATAAATGATTTTAAATAAATTTTAATTAAAGACGTACGCCATATTTAAATGGATTATAAAACTATTTTTCAGATATCAAAAAAAAATAAAAAATAAAATAAAAAAATTGATGGCCGCCATCCCGCTATATGTGCTTCCATCTACCGATAAATTTTGTAAGTTTCAAAAAATATTAAACATTTATAATGAAGTCAAATTTTAAATAATAATAAATAACCGATATCACTCACAATATATAAATCATGCATATATATAAACAAAACCTTAACAAAAAGTAATAGTTTTTTTTTCTTTTAAGAATCCTTCAAAATTGAATCCATAATCTGGTATAACGAGACTTTTCCACCATTTGATTGCATTCGTTTTAAATTATTCATATTCTATATAAACAACAACAAAACTTATGAATATTTAAATCGTATCATATACAATTCTATTTTGTATGCGACCATAAAATGCAATTTGTAAGTTTTTTTTCGGTCGCATCTGCCATTCTCCACCAAGAATAAAATATATTGCCGCTACGATAACATCGTTTGAATGTCAAATAGATTTATTGAATAGTAGTATTATGTTCGCCAGGAAAATTATATAATTCATAGAGAGAAAAAGTTTTTTGCGTGTTTTGTTTTTATGATAAAATTCGATAGTATATATTTAGTATAAGTATATGGGAACACATTTAGAAGAGAATTATATATCTCTACCAACTTAATTTCTTGCTAGTTTAGTTGTCTCTAGTATTGTCAAAGTTATTGTAGATTCGACGCGTATGAAATTCATTTTCTCTAGTTAATCATTGCATATCATAGTAGGATTCTACTTTGACTGCCTCGCGTGTTCGCGTCTGATCCTAATGCGACGCGTCTAGGGAATAAGAAGTCGCGTTATAGAGCGCCTTAATGCCTATCGTTTTCTCAAACTCGATAAAGTAGATTGTTAATATGCGTGTAAATAATATTAACATTTATTTCATCATATCATCATATAATGCATATTATATAATAATAATAATAATAATTAATATGTACGCGCGGCGCCGCGAAAACGTGAGACAGTCAAAGCAGAATCTTATACATATCACGTTTTTTAGCAATAACTCTGGAGAAATTTAGGATCACAATACTGTAAAGCCTCGAGTTGTAGTTTCAGTAGCTCGCATTTGGTTTGCATTAAAATATTATATGATCACGCGTAAATTGTTTTCTGAAACCTCTATAGCCGTGGTTCCCAACGTGGGGCGCACGCTCCACAAGGTGGCAATTTGATTTTTAAGGGGGAATTCGAGAATGAGTCATTAACGATGAATTTTTTGCATTTCTTATGATTCTAGGGACCTCATATGGAGTATATAAATATATATTGTGACACACACATATTTAAAATTAAAAACAAAATGTACACCACAGTTTTGAAACTTTATTTGCTGTTTTTTCATATCAATTTGTATTACTGTATTATTATTATTATTTTTAACAATTTGTTAGTTAGTGATTTTTTCCTCAGTGCTTCAACTGTCCTTTCGTTCTTTTAGTTTTCTTTTTCGTGGATGCCATGTTCTTTGGAAACTTGCTTAGACCAAGTTAATGACCTTTTAGGCTTCTTCCACGTGAATAGGAGTTCACATTTTGAATAATAAAAATTATATGTCACAGGGGGCTTCAAGATTTTAAAGATGCTTAGGTGGGCCTGACCAAAAAAGGTTGGAAACCACTGCTCTATAGTTAGATGCGATAGACGAGTGCATTCACAATTAGAACTTATATAATTCAAACGGTAAAAGAAAGAATTTAGTGAAAAAAAAATTCATTTCTGTTCACTTTTGAGTTAGAACTCGAAGTGATGTTCTTGGTAGTGCGCTACATCGATACTGGTAGAATAATTTCATTACCGATACACGCTTGTGGTCACTCATCAGCCATATTGTTGTAAGGCTACGCACCACTAAGCAAAATACTCCAGTCTACATACGTTGGCTGCCATCGTCGCTTCGGTGATGAAATTTAGAACAACAATCTCTTTCTATCAACCACTTCTGCATCTGTTGCTTTATGTAGATTCCAATCGGAATTTTCATCGATTTTTCTCTTATTCCATACTAACCTGGAAGTTGGGGAGGTTTATTTACCACCATTGTTCATTAAAAGTACTAACAAGTAAAATGAACTGAATGTTATGGACAAAAACAGACGCATATTATATCAGGAGATAACTCTTTCTGATGGAAATTCAATAACATAATCGCATCATCAGCCGGATGACATTTACGACCACTTGGCACATTGAAAATTCAAAAAATCTGAATCTATGATTATCTTCTTCTTGGTCTGATTATATTTTGGATTAATTATTAGCAAAGAAATTATAAACCCAATAAATTCTCCGAGACATTTGCAAGTTTTTTTGGAAAATGCCTAGTTACAACAATTATTATACCATATTTCTCGACAACGTATTAACTATGAAAAAACTGATTTGTTAATATGGAGTGCATGGCTCTGCATGCATGGAATATCGAGTTAAAAAAAAAGAAAAAAAAGGGAGGGGGAAAAAAGATTTTTCATCTAAACTCCTTTTCAATATTCTGCACTTCTCCATTTTTTATCCAAATATATATATAACTGAACGACCTGCATCGCTGAAAATTATCGGATAAATGTATATCAACGTCGTTCTAATGGTTTAAAGTTCCATTAAGTAATTTTTAAGCATTAAATTAAACGTACAGCAGGACGAAATAGTTACGCTTTAATGCATTCCTGTATCATATATTATTTAAACGACCGAAAGGACATTATACAGTGAAACTTTAAAAATTTCATTTATTATCCATCAATCCATTCTCAAATTGAATTAAATGGATTTTTAGTTTAATCCATAAAATTCAATTTATTCTTTTAGTTCGCGTCGCATTCCCGAGATGGAGCCACTTTCGACGCTTCATTTAAATTTTCTTTTAATGTAATTAAATGTAATTAACTTAATGAATGTGTTTAATAGTAGTGATTTAATTAATCTACTCAATTAATTCCTTGTTTTTTCTTTAAATTAATCTATCTAAGCGTCGTTTAACGGTTTAAATCTTTAAGTTAAAAATTAAAGGTTTAAATAGTGTAGTTAATATTATAAATTATATTTCAATTAAAATTAAACTAATTACGAGAAATTATAATTAAGCTAGCATAAAAGTAAAACTTATAAGGCTGCCAAATCTCTTAAACAAGAATATTACTTAGAATTAAGAAGGTTTGTATATAATTCCATAAAAGAAAGCTTTTTTACCTTTGATAAAGGATTCTCTGGAGAGAAGACATTTCGCTCTTACAGAAATCTTCTACTCAGAAAATTATCTCTTCTTATCAAAGATATAAACCTTTCTGGCAGTAATTCGGAGTTTATTTTCTTCTTATACCCTTATTTTAGCACAGAAAAGATGAAGAAATTCGTCGGCTTTTACTCTTAAAAATGTAAGCAAATTTAATAAATTGAAAATGTTGCCGCAATATATTACAGATGGCGCCACTATCGTTATAAAAATTTCTAAATTTATTAAAAATTCAGTTAAATTTTTGCGCGCATATACGCTCGCAATAATTTAAAATTTTTAATTTAGTACTATATAAATACGCATATATTTTAAAATAATTAATCGGTAGTGCTTTAAAATAAAGAGTAATAAATTATAAATTGTTTAACAGATGGCGCCACGCGCACCTCAGATAGAAAGTTTATGTAACTCGGATCTAGTATATTATTTTAAGCATTTTTTCCTGAGTAAATATTAAGAAATTTTGTCATTTATGCGTAAATTTATTACAGCGTTTAATTAAAAAGGTGAGCAATGTGGCGAATAGGATCAGATTGAAGCGTGTGTCGAAATACATCGATCGGGAGAAGAATAAAAGGAAGAGGAAATTATGGATAAGAAGAGTTAGTAGCTGCAACTAGAATATTTCTTTGTTGTCGCCTTTTTGACAGGAATGGTCAGTTAGGCAGCGATGTCCAGCTGTTGCTAACTAAGGACCAAATCAATTCGACTTATGGCCAATGTCTCTATAAATCTACAGGCGTGTGACGAAAGCACGACTTCTATAGGCCACTATTATCGTTACAACAAACTGCTTCTGTTCTCAATTCTCTCCTTCAGCTATTTTGCACCGTTATAGGCCCATACGTCCCGGGTTAGTGATTTGTAACATTTTCTTTAGACGTCACCGAAAATTCGGTGTACGTCAGCGATTGTAACTTGTAATTACTGATAGTTCGGTACTAAATTGTACAAGTGTACGTCATTAGGAATTACGGAGAGCTCTATTTTTGCCTCGCTCTGTGACAGTACATTTGTTCTTTAAGATAAATGCTTCCTCCGGTGTTTGCTGTTCTCTAGAGGATAGAACAGTCGAGTCCATTTACTGGTCACCGTTAGAGTTTTCTGAAAAGTTTAATGGTCATCGCTAGAAAGAAAAATAAGGAAAAGTAAAGAGGGAAAAGAAAAAAATCCTTCTAAAATAACGGAGTAAGGTTAGATTTCGATGAATTTTCTTCTTTTCTCTTTTCTAGATATTAAATTTAATAAATAACAGAAAAATTTCTGGAAACCGAATATGGAAAGAAATGTTTAGAAATTTTCTGCTAAGAATGGGTGCAAGTTAAACTGCGCGTTTAATTAGTATCGAAATGTAAAAAATCGATATTTTTCCGGTATCGATATATAACTAGTGGTGGTAAAAATTGGTAAGTGTCCGATTATGGCCTTTTTTAACTCAATAAAAAGCTCGAATTTCTGCGATATTGTCTTAAAGATTGAAATAACGGGCGAATAAAATCACTATCCGAGGAAATTCGAGCGTATAAAATGGCCAGTTTCCAAATGATTTACAATGGTAGAGTTAAAAAGCGGGAGTTACCCGGAATCGCATTACCTGTGTAACACGCATAACTGCCAACGATAGAAGGTTGGAGTAAATTTGCTTGGTTAAACGCATTAACAATAAGTTGTCGGAGATTTATCTGAATCATTTCCGCTTAATCCACTCCAAAAGATAATCCCGGGGAGTAAGAAATCTTCATCAAATGTTTCGCTTAAGTCCGGATGCGATTACTCGGGTTTCCGATTCGCATCAGAATCCTCAACAGTATACCCATCTTTATATATAAATAGCCGCAGTATATTTATTTGAGACGGAAAGAAATTATTATTATAGCAGAACGGATATAATCACGCTGGCTTTCTTATTATCGTAACCAGGAAAAGATAGAAAATTTGGAGTAGTGGTGGATGTGCGTTATCTTCCGGATCGACTTCACATAATCTCAGTTTTACTTACTATATTGTTGATCTCTTGGACAAACTCTTCTCTATTGTGTTTCTACTTTTGTTTGTTGAAGTATACTCTTTTCTTTCGGATTTATTCTTTCAATCGCCTTCCAGATTGAAGTCTTAGAACGGATAACAGATTGTCACGTAGCCTAAGCTGCATTGACAAATAATTGGTGTATCTTTACGGTTGTTTTTCTATTTATTATTATTATTTACACACCGGAAGCGAGAAGTCTCGACAGTAAAATAATGAAAAATTCCAGTTTAAAAGCGGCTTTCTAGTCTCCGGCTTTCAGAAACACTTCCAATTGTTTCAATAATAAATTCTCAAATGCTGGAAAGACGATAACAATGTTTACTTACACGTAAAATAAAGTTTTTCGTTTTATACAGTTTGCTTCGATAAATTATATAATTTGTATTCGTTTTAAACTTTCGGTAACGTCGGTTAATTAAAGATAAATGGTGGAAAATTTTCAGTTTTCGTACGACTAGTTTTTATTTGTTTAGCTTTAGTAGGCGTAAAAAATTGGAAAATTTTCAGTTTTCGTACGACTAGTTTTTATTTGTTTAGCTTTAGTAGGCGTAAAATATTCATTACCAGGCTCTTTTATCTTATAAAATATGTAGCCTAATATTTTTCTACACAGTAAGGAATATAATATATGTTTAATGTAATGTGGTGTTTGTTAATAGAAAATGTTTGCCTCCAGTTTTAGAATATGTTTTCAAAGGTACGCCGAGGCCACAGGCGGCTATAATAATATAGATTTAACCCAAGCAATTTAGCAAATGGATTCTGAAAAACTGTATTTCTGTAAAGGTATATTTTACCACTAAACTAAATTGGAATAAATTGCGTTCGATCTGGCAAAAATCGATAGGGAAGCGCGGATAAAAATCATCTTCGATTGTGTAGCTTAAGATTTTTCATCTTCGGATGCTCCGTAAAGTTTAGTTAATGAGTTTTAATCGCTATCTGTCATATTGGAATAATCAGGTTTTTTAAAGGATGATGTAACTAAAATTAGCTCCAGTATAATTAAGACTATGGTTATAATGGATATTAGTGGAAAAAGTTTTCAATTTTAGAGAGATTTTTGAATGCAATTTTTGTATTTTCCGCTTAACGCCATCTCATTATTTGCGGGTAACAGAGAGAATATTAATACCAACAATTATTCCTTGACTCATTATTTTAATGGTTAAAAGACATATTGTAACGATGTTCTGGGTGATTATTGATTAAACAGTGTACTAAAACATAACAGTAAGAGATAGGGAGAGAAAGATGAAGGCGACTGTACAAAACGATAAGAGAAAGGTAATCGACCTTCTGGTCACGAAATACAGCTAACGAAAGGTTTATTACGGTTTTATACTCGGGTATAAAAGTCAGCGAGACTTCTTCGATCGTTTCTGGCACATACGAAGGCCAGATTCTCATTCTGGACGTGTTCCCTATACAATTCATTCGACCAGTACCACTGTTTCTATCATTGACATAGTCCGAGTCGAGGTGAGAGAATTTCGATTTGCTGCTACAATCAATCATTTTTGGGGAAGATAGTCACACAATCTCGGAATCCTTAGTCTGGGGGATCAGTTAACCGAGTTCTTACTAACCTCCTACTCATTCTCGCATCTTCCCTCCCCGCTCGTTCCTCGGGCTGTGGATCCATTAGTCTTTCCTCAACTACCTCTTCTCTGTACTTTCTCTTTTTTTTTCTACTCTTGTCTCCCACGAGATAACGTTAGAATTACGCTACTCTTTTTTTCTCCTCTTTTTCGCAGTTTTATTTAAAAATGAATTCGCCGCACTGGCCGGCCATCCGCATCTTCTATCTGTCTTCTCGATGATATACTCCCAGTGGGGATTGACTATCTAGTCTAATGTCTTTAGCATTCGCTTCTCGACACTTCTGCACCCGTACATGAAATATTTATGTAGATATTTTATTTGCCGGTAGTTTCGTTCCAACATAAAATGTCCTTCTGTATAATTTGACCGAGTTCGACTCGATAAATATTAAGGATAATTTTATTATTGCGCCAAACGGTTCTAACGTATTTACGAAACTTAGCCAGTGCGCTTTTCTTAATTTCAATTAAATACCATAATGAGTAATTACCACTACAAAGCTTAAATCGATAAAACTTCCATGAGCGACAGAAATTACATTAACAGCGTAGCATCTCGCATTACCGGGGTGATCGTGTGTAAAAAGGACACGTACCAACTAGACGTGCTGTTTTATATCGCGTGTTTGTAGCACGTCGTATAGATTGCCTTTTACGGCAACCACCAAACTCAATTTACAAAGTCTCCGCAGGAACGTAACGCCCCATAAACCTCTATACCACATGGCTACTTTTAAACACTAGATGTAAAGATCCTCTATTCTCTTTCAATCGTTGTTTCGACTCCAACACCGGCTTCTCACCAACTTTCCACATTTACTGTTTCCCTGGAGGCTGGACGTTTCAAAATTTACGGTCGTCTTCTGACGAGTTTCGTCAAACTTTACACTTCTCCTCTTTTATTATTATTTTTCTGTTGGCTCCAGTCGATCGGGGTAATCCAAACGATATTCCCATATTGAAATCTCGGCGGCCATCGAGCCCGAAAGGGTGTAATGGCAGTGCGGGCGTAATTACGCCAAAATAAATATTTTTGCCAGTTTCGCAGGCAGACATTTTAAAACTCTTCATAAAAATCGCGATTATGGTCATAAAATTGCGTTTATAATTAGAAAAATCGGAGTTGAAATCATAATTTTTTTTTAAAAACAAATTTTTGGATTGAATGTTAGGAAGAAAATAACATTCGACAAATGAAACGAAGTAAGGTAGATATTAGAAAGTTTTAAACTATAATGGACTTAAAAATCGGGAGGAGCGAGAAGCGCTTTAGGTTTTTACTATTTCAATTTTAAAAGGAAAAGCTATAAAAAAGGGAGAAAATGCTCCGTGGAGATTGTTTAGCGTAGACAATTTCTCATACTTTAAGATATTTGACTTTGACTGTCACCCATTGATAGGAGCGTTTTAATCTTTACCAAGTGATTTGTTTTTCTTGTGATTTCTTTTTAATTCAGCCCGCTTCTATACCGGTCGTTATTCTCCATTGTTTTTCTTACTCCACTACTTCTAATTTCCTGTTCGAAATAGACTCTATAAGAAAAATCTTATCCTCAGAATGTACATAAAACTTTTGCGCCATGCAACCCAGTCCAAAGAAGATGAAAAGCGGAACTTGAAGTTTATTAAATTCCTGTAATAGCTTCGGTGTTTTCAATCATCTTTGTGTATTCTATTAGACTTTCTAAGTAGAAGAACGTAAAACAAAATGAAAATAGGATTTCTGAAAGGTGCGCTACTTGTTATATCAGAATATCGTAACTATGGAAATTTTCCTATGCTCCTATTTACCTTTTCATCAAAATGCTAATTTACCACTTTATTAATATCATTTACATATTTTAAATTTAAAAAAATTGAAAATTCTATCCGATATTTCCAATTATTTCGAAACTCTCTTTTACATTTAAAATGTGCTTTTAACTGACCCGAGTCTGCCAATTACGACACTTAATTTACATTAAATGTGATTTATAAGGACAGATATAAAGCGCCTTTAACTGCTTCCGATAGACTTCTAGCTCGGTCTTCTAGCACTCTAAACTAAAACTCTAAACTACAGTAATTTTTTGAATAATTTATTACCATCTAATACTATAAATTACGGAATTGTAAAATGTTTATGCCAAGAATAAATTTCGTCAGACTATAATACCTACTACGTTGCGTGGCAATAATATCAAGTATTGGGACTTAACAAGAGTTTGTAAGTGCATTTATAGTAGAGAAATAAGCGAAATTGCACCTAAGGAAAGGAAAGCTTTGAGGTTTTGCTTCGAAAAGGAGTTTACAAATACTGAAATAGAGAAAAAATAGCGTGTGCTCAATCAACTGTGTCTCCGCTTTTGAAGTTATCGAAAAAAAAGAAATATAGAAAGACTGAAGCGTAGTATTGGATAGAAGCTTTCTACTCCGCTAAAAGTCGCATTCTTCTCCCACCCAACCCAACCAATCGATCTTGGACATCACAAGCTCTGCAAATGAATGGAAAGCATCAGCTTGTGAGTCAGCAAATGCTTGGCACTCTTAGTCGTCGATAACTTTAATGGAGAACGAAGCAAAAGTTCCATTTAAGAAACCGCGACTAACAACTACTACAGAGATAGAAAAACGAGAACCGGACGACAAATAGACAAAACTGACGAGTAAAATGTTAGAAGTATAAAATTTTGGTTTTCCTCCACTAGTCGAGTCGGCAGAAATCTAAATTAAAGAAAACAATATGTCTATAAAAACAATATATATGGAGGTGCCGGTCTGTCTTCAATTACCATACCAGATGATTTCGCTTATAAGATTATACAAGTTTTGGATGAAAATACCGCAATATATATTCGAATCAACACACCAGACACCGATAACGTATCTGCGACACACTTTTGGTAATAACTTTTTAGATAAATCTTGAATTTTTCAATAGGAAATAGAAACGTGTCAAAATAGTCATAAGAATTTTTTATATTTATTTTTATCTCTTATCGTAGTATATTTTCTTGTTACAGTTTGGAGATATCTGACCCGCCAACAACACGTATAAAATTTTAAGTTTAAATATAAAACACTTAAGGAAACGTGTTCTAAAAATAAAACTTCTGAAGCTAAAGAGGGGTTAATAGAAGTTTTAACACGGATTTGGCATCACCGTCTCTTTCGCCAGCTTGTTGAACTACGGCCTACAGTGATTCGTGCGATTTTAAAATTTAATGGTGAAGTAACGAAACGTAGCAGCTGCAGTGAAAAAGTTAAAAAGAGTTTCTAAAATTGTTCTGTTCGACTAACAGTAATAGTTTATACTTTCAAGAATGTTACTCTATCTTAAATACTAATTTTGTATTTTGTTAGTGTTAAAAAACTGTCTTAAATTTGCTTAAAAGTTCTCAATTTTTATCCAGAAAGTTTTTATAATCTAAAAGTTTTTTGAAATTATAACTTATTTATTTAAATATGAAAAAAACTTATTTATGATTTTTTTATGGCGTAAGATGCGTGGCGCTTAGAACGGACTGGGAAATAATGCGCGCCTCATCAAAACACGCGAATTATGCGAAGAATTTGGAAAATGGAGTTTAACACTCTGAATGAATTCGATATAATTATGATTACGTGTTTCAACAGCGCATATAAATCTCTGCATTTATTAGAATGACTCGATTCAGTTTTCTCTCTCTCTCTCTTTCGCATTCGGTACGCCTTAATTAAACAAAATTGAGAAATAGTTGTGGTATTTAGTCCATTTTATGACGCAGAATCTTTCATTGCGCCATTATAATTATAAACTTTTCCATTTTCGGTTAAGTTCTCTTTGTGCATTAATAAATATCGATATCGGTATATTAGCTATACGATTAAGATAGCTTTTCCTTCATTTGTACTTATTCCACATCTATTTTTTTAATAATCTAATAACTACGCTTTTCCATTCTCCGGAAAGTAAAGTAGCATGGTTATTATTATTAATGAGTACCCATAGGAATATATTAAAATTCACTAAATATATCTGTGACTCTATTAGTGTGATTAAACATTAGTTTTCTTTCTTGGTTCGGCTGCTGGCTTATTTTGGGATTTATTCTTCCACATTCTATTAGCGTATCGAGCCGCCATTTCGCTTTTTAATCCTAAGTTTAACGCTCAAATATTTTCGATATAAAACGATTTTTAAATTTCGAAAAATGTCGCCAACCATACTACCGCAATAAGTGAAAAATAAATTGGTGGTTTTATGGTCATAACTATAATTAAAATCAATAACTGGTTATCGAATCAGACTAACGCGGATAAAACCAATTTTGCCGTATTTGCTGTTTCAACACGTAAAGTCTTCTATAAATTCTAACGTGTATACTTGAGAGTACACTTCGGAATTTTGACTGCATCCTTGGGGTATCTCTTTTATCAACTTTTTTCTCCACCGAGAAATCATGAACATTGTCTTACTGCCCACGACTTTCTTGGGAAAAATGCAAACCATTGACAGTTTTACACTAATGCACTTCTAGATTATAAACGATGACTTTTCATTCTCTAGTGTGGAATTGTTATTTGACAATATAAACCCAGAAGAACCTTAACGGGAATAAATACATCCTAACTTATTGAATGGAGCCAGCGTCAAATGTTCTTCTGACATTATCTATTCAACAATTGGGAATAGAAAATAAATACAAAATTGTGCAAGAAGGAGTGATAAAACAAATATATATATAGATATATAGATTACAGAAAAATAACTCTAGGAAATGAAATAGTAAATATTATACATACTACAGCTTGTCAAAGTCTCGGTTTGTATTTTCCTCTATATTTTTCAAAGAAGAAAAAAGCAGAATTCTAACGTAGAAAACTTCATAGTTAAAAAGAGAAAGGAAGTTTTTCCTTTCTAACTAACAGAAAAGAAGTATAAATAAATATATACGGATGTTATTTATTTTTCTTTTTTATGAAAACGATAGATTTTCTTTCTCCGTTGGTAAAGCAATTCCATCTTTTTTTCTTCCAAAGATATACACATAAATAATCGAAGAAGTTCTTATATATTCGAGACTTTCTATCAGTCATCTGGATTAGCCAAATTAGAGAAAGTAAAGGAGGAAATTTATTATTTTACCAGCAGATATATTGCTGGAAATACTTAACTTCTTTAAATTTAGAATGGTAAGATTGATTGATTTTTAAGAGAGAAAAAGAAAGGAGAGAAAGAAATAGTAAAATGAAAATAGAAGAATATTAAAAAAAAAACTATAATAATAATGATAATAATAATATTTAAAAGTGGTTTATTTGCATTTCATGTTTCGAAGATTTAAGTAACGAGTCGAACAGGAACGAAGCTTGGTATATTAGACATATTTCCCTAATGACGTTATTAACTGCGGGAGCTCTCAGCAATAAGGTAAGTACACTTATTTATATTCCAGAAATTTTAACTGTTACATCAAATTTTTAGAAAATTTTCCCAAAAGGATTAAGGAGCGCACTTAGTTAGTTATTAGAGATAGAAGAGGATTTGGTAAACGGGGCATTTAGTAGCAATTATTCATGATACCGGCAGGTGGGAATGTCTCGAGATTGTCTGTCTCCGTACAAAGGAATTTTTCTAATCTAGCGCGATTTCTGCCACGCGTACATTAATCCCATAAGCTGTGATTAGATTCCATAATTGGCAGGGAATTAGCGAGGTGAAGCCGGCTCTGTTTTTGTTGTCGGTGGTTCTGTAATTGGCCTCTTTGACTAACTAACTAACTTCGACCACTCCCTATCCACTCGCTCCCATGTCATTAATTCTAAATCATTCATCGAATTTAATTTTAATTTATAGACAAGTCTATTTTAAAGGTGGGTGTTGCGTCTGGACAGATTAACGTTCCACTCTCGATCTTCCAACATGGCTGACACCGATTAAATTGGAAAGCCAGACCTCATTTTATCCCCTTTTACATTTATGTCATTTCCATTTATTAATCCAGAAAGTTTTCGCCGACTGGCGATAGTTAGAGCGATTATTATTAGTTAAATCGCTAGTTTTGTATCCTTTTTTTTTCTTTTTTCTCTCTTCTTTTCTTCGGCTTGGCTTCATTAACCAAACTAATTGATTAACTGGAGCCATTTTTTATACGATAAAACAACTCTTTTTCTGGCCAACAGCAATTACATCGGGATCAAATACTTTATCTCGACTTTCTTTTCTATTAGCAGATAAGCCATAAATCACTAAATTAGATCAATTTATTTTATGTTAAAACTAAGAAATTCTGTTGAATGTTTAAGCGTATGTTTTCTCTACGTTTAAATAAAGTTTTCCATTTCCACGGAATTAAATTTTTGCATTAAAAATTAAATTAAGTAATATTTCATGCCAAAATTGTTGTATCTCTGACTTTATAAACCGTATAAAAGTTTTATTACCGGTTATTTTTAGAATAAAAAGAAATTAAATTTTTTCCCTCTCCATTCAAAAAAAGGTAATTTTAATTATTAATTTTTTAATTAAATTTGAAATATAGGTATTACTTTCGCAGAGAGTCGTGCTAATAAATCACTATCGTGTAAAAAAATTAAATTTCCTTCTAAAAGTAATTGGTTAACCAATATTATCGTAACTTTATTATACGCTGTAAATTTAATTTTTTAGAATGGAGATTTATCCACGTCTATGGATATTGATCTGGAATGAATCAACAAATAAATATCCATCTCATCAGTTATTCCTAAAATGATATAACTGATGTTAGGATAGAGTAAAATATAGAAGCAAACAAATAACTTTGATATCAGTCTTCAAATTTCACAGAATTCGCGTATGTCTGCCAAAGTTGGTTGAAATCGGTCTAAAGGTTAAAAACTTATTGAGGACACTGTCTTTATTATATCGTGTCCTGGATAAGTCTAGCCATGTCAGAAAGATCTTATTAATTTTGATGTCTCTCTCCTTAGATCTCATCTTGGTTAATAAGATCAAAATAAGTTTTATTTTCCATCAGTTTACTTTTTATTGAGTTTTTAATAATTTTATTATTTTATTAATGAATATTTTTCGAATTATTGGTGAACAAAATAAATTTATCATCGCAGTCTTTTTATGTATCATGTTGCAACTTCTACCAATTTGATTACACTGTTTAAAACTTCGATTTGGCCATTTCTGTGATTTTTTTTTTAATTAAACGACTTTTGTTTTTTCCTTAGATAATCTGACTTTTTGTACAAATGGACGAAGATTTTTCTTCTTAAGTTATGGGTTCTAAGACAGATTTGGTCAGAATATTGTGACGAAAAAAAAACATATCTTGTTCTATCTAATCCGGCCAAGTCTATGGAGTATGATTCAAAAGAGGAACAGAGCGAATTGAAGAAAGAAGAAACCATCTTATTTTATTTGATCGACAATTTAAATCAGGCAATTGAATCTTGTAAAATAAAAATATAAAAATTCATAATTTTCATTAATACACCGTTGTAGGTGTGGACAGTATTAATGATGTAAGAAATTCGCTTCTAAAGTTCAAATTATAGATATGAATGTATCGATTAACAAAACATATGTCGGATTAACGAAGATAGTACAAAATGTTCTCAGATGCAGCCTATTTACTTTGTTACGATTTTTAATATTTAAACGTTTTGCTTAAATTATGAAAGAGCTTCGAAAAGAAAAATGCTGTCTGTTATTGTTGTGAGGGCAATTTAGTAAGATCATGTTCTGGTATGTTGAGTATCCCACAAGAAAATTCTTTCTCTTCCTAAGGTTTAGCTGTAACATGATTGTTGTCTGAAATAACAGAGAAAATACTTTCGGTTAGTGTCACCTACACATTTTCATTGTATATAATTATTAAAACAACAAACGGTATTTGTTTGGTTAACGTTCTCGTAATTGGGGCTGTTTTATAATTTATACGAACAAATTGTTGTACAGATATGTAAAATAATATTGTTGATGTAAATTCATTATATTGTTTAGTGTAAATATAAATTTATTAAATCTTTAGGAGTGTTATATCTTTCATTTTTTCTCGTTTATTCCTTTAATTTTACCATTATTTAATTATTAAAATATGGTTTATACGTTTCAAAATGGAAATTTGAATTTGTTTTATTGCTTTTTTACAAAGTTTTTCCGTTTGTTTTCTGCCGTATAAGTTAAAGAAAGATGATAAACCATCTAAAGTAATCTCTGAACAAAGTAAAGCGTGAATTATTAACCGACTAAGGAGGGAAAAGATTAAAACAATAGTAAAGGGAGAGGAGAGAGATTATTTAAAGTATTATTGTATTTATAAGAAAAGTAATGGTTACAAATCGTTTAATAATTCAAGAGTATTTCCTAAATCCAATTATTTTTTCTTGGAATGAATTTATCCATTTGAGTGGGTTGAGGCGCAAACGTCAATTTGACCCGTGTCCAAGCGAGGTTGAGTCTCTCATCCATCATAGGACCTTGACGTCAAACAAAGGTTTTCAGGTGAGTCAATGTAGCCAGCATCAATCAAACAGACACACACGACAAATAAGAAAGGATTGAGAAAGTATTGTCCGCAAAAAAATCTTCGGTTCTAATGACTACATTAATACTTGGAGATTCCTTTGATATCCTGTCTAAAGAACTTTCTGCAAACTTTTGAGACAAGTAAAGACAGGGATGATGGATAATCTCTCAGTCTGACTAATCGCCTCCTCTTCTTTATATAAATACTTTTAATAGGACAACTTTCCTTATTAATACTACTTATTGTCGCTTTCATGTCTTTAAAATAATGAGGTTTCGAGAAGAGATTAAAAACAAAAAAATTGTGGTTTTATGAGCACACGTTAAAGAAATTCAATAAAATTCTAATGAAAATTAGAATCGCCTTACCATTTATTATTAAAGTTACATAGATTTAATTGCTTTTAAAACTGCTCTATTATAATAAACTTTATTATTATAATTAAATTACTGTAATTATAATTAAAAATATGGCTTAGTCTTTTTAAGAAAAGCATTAAAAAGTCATAAAAATGAACAAATAAATTATTCTTTGAGCAAAAATTGTTAATTTATTAAAATATTTGATCGGTTGATACTGGATCAAACACACTAACTTTTTATTGAAATTTTAACAATATTTTTATTAAACCTTAAAAAATATTATATTTCTCAATAAAATCGGGATAAATGATTTGTTTTTAATCCATTTTATTATTAGAATTAAATTACCTCATTTAATAGCTTAACGAAAATTACAACCATCATTAAAAATACTTAAAAAGTAAGAAAAAATAATAAATATTAATTTAATGATAAATATTGTCTGACAGAAACGATACAAAATAATTAGTCTATAATTATCTTTTAACATATTACTCGAATGAGTTATTAATAGAATTTTTGTTTGTAATTTTTCCTAAATGATGTTTGACAAACAGTTTTAATGAGTAGATTTTTTTTTGTATTTATTTGAACTAATTATTTCCCTTAAATCCCAAATTTAATCTAGAAAGTTTATAAGTTTAATTACGAGAGTTACATTTCATAAGCACCAAGAAAATTAATTTTTTCTTTCATTAAGGAACAGTCATAATTAAGAAAAAACAAGCAATAGACAATAATTAATTTATAAAGAAAAGTTTTAATTGAATAAAACTTTACGAATATAAAAAAAAGATGAATTCTTCTGTAGGAAAGAACAGATTGAGGTTTATCATATGTATTACAGCCACAGATTGATGCGAAGCAATTATCTGCCTCTTCTTACTCGAGAGGTTTTCTCGTATTTGTCTTTTTTTTATTATTTAAAATTAACAACTGAGAAAATAAAGTTATCGGTTTAATTAGTAAAAAGCATTGTTAAGAATGACGCATAATAAAAAAAAGAATGATTAGTTTTATCTTCACAAGATTATTGTTCATAACTGCGTGGCTTTCTGCATTAAAAACTAATAAAAGTTCGATATTTGAAGAAACTTAGAGGAGAATTTTGAACATTTTTTTACCGATTATCTATGAAAGAATTTGCAAAAGTATAGAAAAAGTAGCTTTTAGGTATACAGTTCTTCGTAAATCAATCAAAGCCATCTTATCAATAAATAACGGAATTAAACGTATCTCTTTTTGCAGATAGAGTTCTTATCAATCACCAAAGTATCCGAAAGTATAGTTACCCGATTATATGAACCTTAGGGATTTCTCTCATGCAGTGTATAACAGTACTTTACGTGGCTGACATTACGTAAGATAAATCCTCTGATTCTGGTCGCTCATTTTCCTCTTTTTCTCAACATCATTGGCGATTATCCTGCTTTTGTTACTCGTCACAGAAAGTCGCTCACCCATCAATAGGCACATGGGAATAGTCTGGCAATTCCCGAGTCTTTGCTTATCTCTTACGCTTCACCAAACATCTACTGGTCAATAAAGGTCTGTTTTCCGAGTGCACCTCCTATTCTGCTTATGTCTGCAGTAAATAACATCTGTGCACAGTTAATCGGTTGCTTAGAAATTACTTCGAAAGCCGAATTTACGTAAGCGCTCTATGGCTTAAGAATAAATGAAACTCAATAAAAAGAAGAACGTTATAGTTATTATCGAAAACTAACTTATCGATAAAGACTTTATTCGTATGTAATTTTGTAAAGAAATTATGCATTATGATATCGAGTAACTAAAACAGCAGTTTTAAGGGGGTTTCATCGATTTTGTTTGCTCCACATGGAGTCAAAAATACGCCAAATTTTCTCTCCTGTAAAAATATATTAAAACATTAAAAAAGAAAATATGAGAAGATAGAGTAATAATAACTTTATAACTAAGGAAAAGTGGTTTAAAATTTAAATGTTTTGGTAGAATCTCATATTTTCTTTGATGGTAGTTGTTATGGCAGTTTCATTTATTATTATTAATTATTATAAGCTGTAAACTGGAGAAGAGTAATGAAGTTCCTCAGAACCAAAAAGTCTTCAACATCATAAAATAAATATTATCTAAGAAGGAGATCTATTGATTTTGTATCTTTAAATCATCACTCGACATTGCTGTATCTAATAATGACAGAAAAAGAACAATATTATTTTTCTATATATATACTTATATACTCTCTTCATAAACCAAGACATCAAATAAACATTATAAGTTTTATTTTTATTTCTAACTTCCTAACAAAATTTATCTAAAATATTTTTTTTTTAAATTAATTATTTCATAAATTTTGTTTTAACATTTCGAGATAGAAAAATCTGTTTATGAATTATTATAATATTCAATAAGTTTTTAAAACAAGAATATAAGTTCGCAAGAGAAAATATTGGATTAAAATTTCTTTAAAATGCATATAAAGTTAAATAAATAACCATTATTAATCTTTAGCATACTTTCAAAAAGAAATTTTGGAGTTTTCAATTTTCTGTATTATTAAAACTTTCTTATTTACAGTTCGATTTAAAAAAATAACTTTATAGTGTGCAGAGGAAACGTCCCGAGGTGTTTAAATATTGTGTTTTTATACCGCTTTGCTATCTTAAAACAATATGGCTGCTATTGATGAGTGTAACTTTTGTATATAATACTATCCAATTCACCTCGCATACACGAGTGTGCGAGGTGAATTGGATAGTATTATGTACTTCGAGTGTATCCGGAAGGTATATTTTTATTTCGATCTTCCACATCATTTCAAAATGGCGGCACTCGACATTGTCAACTCACAACGTGAATATTGAGATTGGCCTGTCGAAAGTAACAGAAAACATCTTTTTATAAGTTCTATCTATAACTTCATTATTTTATAAGCTTAATTTTGACTGTTATCAAAAATATTTCGCGTAATTATCTTTTTATTAATAAAAATTTCAACTATAAATTTTTTCTCATCCATGACTAATGGCTAATAAAACTTTATTACATTTATAACTTTATAATTAAAGTTATAAATGCAATAAAATTTATTGAGAAATCCGATTTTCTGTTCATGAATTTTCTAAAATAATTTTAACATTCTATAGACAAGAAAGGTAAATTGCATGAGTAAATTTTGTCGAGAATAAAAACTGAAATCAATAAAAACAATGAAGATATCAAGCGAATATCGCCTGATTATTCTGATTGCTGTAATAAACGTTAAATTACTCTTATAGAATAAAATAATAAGATACTTTCAACTGGTAAACTGTAACTTCAGATTTTATGGTAACTGAATAAAATTTTTATATTATTATTTTATATATATTGATATGAACATATCCTGTTCAAAGATGATGTTCGCTACCCAAATTGTTCATTAGCTGAATTAATCAATTTACCATAGATTTTTATGGGAATTTGATTAATTCATTCTGGAGACCCAAAAAAATAAATTAAAAATTATATGATTTCTTATTACGTTTATTTATATGTAATAACAATAATATATACATAAAAGAAAATTTCTATTATATTATCAGAAAATTTCTATTATATTATCTCATATTATCTTGCATTTTCATCTATCATGTTTATTTTCTGTTTGTGGGGCATTAAAGAATCTGTCCAATGTCGAGTGCTTTTCTCTCTTCTTCAGGATTTTTCAGAAGTGATTAATAGCATTGTCATTGCAGAGATCCCCAAGGCCTATTGACCTCAACTTTGTTTGGGTGCCATTCTAAGACCAAAACATTGTAAAATCTCTGTCTTACCTCCTTTAATAAATCTTTGATTTGTTTTAAGTTGTCTCCAAGTTCATTTTAATTGGGAAAAACCACTATTCTCCCATCCTTACCTGTAAGTCCACAAACACACAAGGCCTAAGCATATCATTCTGTTAATCCATGGGCCCCACAGTATGTTCTGTGAAGTGTTCGTTATTTGAATATGTGTTCATTGTTTGAACACAAAAATCTTTTGTGAAAGTGTTCGTTGTCCGATTTGTTCATAGTCTGAACTGTTCATTAACCAATCACCCACTGTACATATTTTCTGACACAGAAAATATGTATATATTTTCTGACACAGAAAATTTCACAGAAAAATCCACTTATATAATTTGGGGACTGCCTGTACTGGTTTATAAGTTTAAAAAAAATTTCACAGAAAAATCCACTTATATAATTTGGGGACTGCCTGTACTGGTTTATAAGTATTATTTTTATTCATATAATGGTTATACCAATTTTTCAGTTGAAACTTATGTATAAAATTTTTTTATTTAGTAAATTTCTTTTTGTCATGACAATTTAGAAGGTAAACTTGTGCAGCATTGCCAACATGTGAGATGTGATTTCTTTTTTTATTTTTCCTTAGGATATTTCAAGATTCAAAACAGAACAATTGTTGTTGATACTGAATGGCAAAAGGAACATCTATATTAACAAAGGATAACACACAAGCTCCTACTACAACAGTCTGAGAAAATGAATAATATTAACTCTTGAAGCAAAAATTGTCTCAAGATTTTGATTGTGTCTGTTCTTCTCTACCCTCTCAATTCTCTATCAATTCCATGAAATTGAAGAAAGATCTAAATTGATTCTCAGACTTCATTCACTCAATCTGATGTTTCATGTGAGATCATAGAATGTGAGAAAAAAGAGTGCTTCTTGCATTCTTTTTTCTCACAGTCTGTGATCTCATAACGGCAGTCACAACTTATATACAAGTCAATTAGAAATGAAAACGTTTTTCATGAAATCATGATTCATCAGTCCTCAAAATTTATTCTTAATAAAGATCATTATTTTACTGATTATATTATTAAAAACATATAGATAGATATAGCTATTCATAATTAATATTTCACATATATTTAAATATCAAATATTACTTAAATAGGATAAAAAAGATATATGTTTGTTGCATTATATCTTATTCATATCAACAGTATTTTCTTGAAAGCAACAGTATCTGCCATATTTATTCCTAATAAATATATATATCATTTTTCATTTTACATACTATTATTAAAAATATATGAATATGTATGATTGTTAAAATTTAAATACATTTAAAAATATAATTTATTATTAGGCATTTCACAAATAAAATTGGAAATGTATAGAATGTTTTACAAATAAACATGACAGCCATTACTATATATATCATCTATTAATCTATAATTTATTATATGAAAATGTAGCAATTTCCAATATTTCTGAACAAATAATTTATGCAATTTCTGATAGTTCTAATCATTTAGCAAATATGGGATGGTTATTTTGCAGGTGACTTCAGATATCAAGTTTGCATTTCTGGTAATCACTATGCATTGATAGTCTTTCTGCTTTCATCAGATACAGAAAAACATTATTTTCATGTATTAGTTTTCATTTTCTGTCATTAAACCCTTTGCTAATAATATTTTTGTTGAAATTTGGAAATGAAAGAAGAGTTAATTTTTACTATTTCTTTAATATTTTATACATTATAAACAATTTATTTTGACTTACTAAATTAATTATTTGTAATTTAAGTTGATCAATATGGAATAAAGACTTCACTATATGTTAAATTTGATGCTATTTCTCAGTTATATGCATGGCTGTTCAATTCAATAAAAGACTTATTTGTTTAAAAGGTATATTCAATAAGGTGTAGACTATTAATTGTTAGGAAATGCAGCTGGAGGTAATGCAATACAATCATGTCTTGTTTTTCATACAGGTTTCTCTTATCATGATGTTTTTATGTAGTGAATCTGGCTTAAATTCAATATATATATAAATATATGGTGTGTTCAAATGAAACCCATTTGAAATGTGCCACATAATAAGTTGACATTTCAGTTTAGAAACACAAATGTTAAAGTGAAGCTGTATGTGTTGTGCATACGCAGTGCTCTTAAATTGTGCACTTACATCATTTTTAAATGCATGATGTAACATTGAAAATGGGTGGTATGATTGAAAATCCATCCAAGCATTATATGCAAGCTATAATTCAGTTTTTAATGGCTGAGGGATGTAAGCCAGTGGCATTAGTGGGTGACGTGCATGCTGACCGAACACCACAAGGAACAGTGAATGGACCTCAGTTTGCAGCATTTGATGTATTACTGCAATGAGAATGAACAATTCCTGCCACACATAGTAGTGAAACATCACTATGCACTGCAGGAATTGTTCATCCTCATTGCAGTAACACATCAAATGTTGCAAGCTGAGGTCCATTCACTGTTCCTTGTGGTGTTCAGTCAGCATGCAGATCATCCACTAGCACCACTGGCTTACATCCCTCAGCCGTTAAAAACTGAATTATAGCTTGCATATACTTCTTGGATGGATTTTGAAAATCCATCCAAGCAGTCATCTTCAACATTACGTCATGCATTTAAAAATGATGCAAGTGCACAATTTAAGAGCACTGTGCATGTGCAACACATACAGCTTCACTTTAACATCTACATTTCTAACCTGAAATGTCAACTCATCACATGGCCTGTTTCGAATGGGTTTCATTTGAACACACCATATATAATGGCTACATGAAAATAATCACCAAATTTATTCTGATAGTGAACTGGATTTTAGAAGTTTTTAAAATGAAAAATTTTCTGAAATAAATTAATAATATTGTATTGTTCAACTTCTGAAATTTGTAGATCAGCTTAAACATGGATCTTAATTTTTTATTAGTTTTTGGATAATGAACTAGGGCAATATGGCTTATGCATGAATCAATTTATATAAGAGTATATATAGTAATAAAAAATTTAATAAGTGAATAAAACAGTTCAATGATTATTCCTAACAGAATAAATTAAAATCATAATGTATCTCCATTAATCACTATGTAAGAACATTCATGTAATAATATAAGTGAAATTCAAAACACTAAATTAGCAATTATTCCTTTAATATTGTTATTTATATCTAATACATCCTTTGTAATAATTATTTTTTGAATTAATTTATGACTTTTATATTTAATCTGTTTTTTTCACCTTAATGCATTTAACTCTTTTTATTTATATTTTATCAAAAAGTATTAAGCAAAGGTACCAATTTCAGACAGATTATATCAAATATGCAATCTATAATTATTTTTAATTATTCATGTCATATAAATTTTTAATACAGTTTCATATTTGTTAATTTATAAAGCTAGCAAGAATAAAAGACAATAAAAAAATTTTATGAAGCATCAAATGCTTTATTAAAGTACTTTCATCCCTCAATTAAGTAACATACAACTCTTCTAACTTTTGTTGAGAATTGTTACTATATATATTATTGATAATGGATAAAGATTCAAAAATACTTTAATAAAATTGCTTGGCTATACAGTCTCAATGTAATATAGTAAAACCTGTCAAGTTGGACACCTCTCTACGTTGAATGACTTTCCCTGGAACCGGACAAAAGCCTATATTTTACTATATGTCCAAACCTCTATATCAGTGATTCTCAACCTTTTTTTAGTTGAGGAACACTTTTTAATATTTTAAAATTTGGCAGCATACCTAAATATTTTAAATAATAATTTAGATTTAAAATGGGATTTTTATTAACAGATTATTGTATTTATTCATAAGAATAAATACAATAATCTGTTAATAAAAATCCCATTTTAAATTTAAATTATTACATTCAGATTACAGACACTCTTACACAAAGGATCATTAAATGGCAGCCCTTATTAAGTTATAGCACCACTTTCGGATTTTGACTTTTTTAGAGAAACTATAATTTTAATTTAATTTTTATTCTTTGATTTTTAAATTATGAATAACGACAAAAATTTTGGCTGTCGCAGAAATAAAGAGTTAGATTTTTCTAATGATACACTATTTATAGGAATCTGTACAATGTTGGACTGCAAAAGGGATATCCAGCCAACCACGTTTCACTATACATGTACTGTATATGATTCATACAATTACATATATACAATTAATTCTTAATTTTTCGGAGCACACCATCAAAGATTTGGACACTTTTTGATTATTGGTTGAAATAAAATCTTACATTTTATTTAGGTTTAGAAGATTAACCAAAGGGATTTGTTAAAGAGAAACTTATAACATTGATTAGTCATGCCTTGAGATGGTTGCTGATGACTTATAACATGGTTTATTTATTATTGTAAATACGCAAACACTGAGTATTGAGAAAAAATCAAACTAGCTAAATTATAGGCAGAATATTTTACTGCAATAAAATTAAAAATATTTGAGCTGTAATTTGTTAGTTTTGGTTTGGTTTATATTTTACTTTTTTCTTTGAGAATTGTGGTGCTGTTTCATTAGTTTTGATTTGATTTATATTTTACTTTTTTTCTTTGAGAATTGTGTGCTGTTTCTTATTGCTGTGATTAAGTTTCTCTTAGAGATCTTAAAAAGCAGTAAAAGAAAATTAAACAAACTGACATTAGATCAAAAGAGGCAAGTTGCTAATCATTTACTATTCTGGATGCAATGAAATGGATTTATGTTGCATGACATAGTTTCAGAAATATTTTAAAAAAGCTGGGTTCCTTATAGATTTCACTGAGGAAGGAATGCAAGAGGTCAATTGACCTAGGAGGCAAACTGAGTGCTCTTCCTGAGAACTATCATCATAAAATTTTAACTGTTGTCAAAATTTGTAATCTTCAATCTTGTCCATCATGAATATGAAATCACTGGCTGAATTATGAAATCAGAACTATCATCATAAAATTTTAACTGTTGTCAAAATTTGTAAAATCTGTCTTGTCCATCATGAATATGAAAATTGCACAGCCAGTGATTTAATAGAAGAGATCATATCCAGCTCAATTCATAGAGTTCGAAGAGGAACCAAATGATCATGAAACAGTTTTGGAATATGAGAGGAATTTTAACATTAAATATTTTCTAATAATCAACCAGCGATTGTTGAAACTCTATTTGGTATAAGAAAAAATAAAATTAAAAAAATGTGGATGAAATGTAAATTAAATATAAAAAATGCAAACTCTACATACAGACTTCTTTTCAAATAAATAGTTTTTATGTTGAAAGCACTTACAGATTGCAGTTTGTATTTGACATTTTTGAGTTTCATTTAAAATAATAAAGGTTTCCAATTTTAATTGAATAAAGGTTAGCATTGACATAAAAATTTAGTGTTTAGTATGTTTAGAAATAATTTTATGAATCTCTCTATGTTGGATATCTCTCTAAATTAAACACATTTTGAAGGAACCAAATGAGTCCAACATAGAGGTTTTACTGTACTTAATAATTCAGAAAACTTGTATTGTCTTTTTATTTATGAACTAGAATCTTTTATTATGATAGAGAGTCAAACAATTTAATTTTCTCTTAAAATTGATTGTAACTTAATAATTCAAATTTAAAAACAATGAACAAAATCCTTAGTACTAAATTTGATATGCAGTTGTTTTTGATTTTTGGTATGAACTCAAGGAAATCTTTCAGATTATCATTTAATAACCATTATAAGCATTGTTCCATTATTAAATGAAATTAAATCAAATATATGAGCATCATTAACAACCATAAAGATGGATATGACAAGAGGCTTGCTGTTAGAAATTAATGATCAGAATAATTCTACTAGATGAGATTCTAATATAAATTATTTATTTAAGAAAGACTGAATTAATTTGAAATTGCCATACAATCTTAAATTAATTTAGAGTTTGATTGATTTCAAACAGAATACAGTAGATAATTTATGTAATTTTCAATTCTGCAGTTTCAGAGATACACAGACATATAAGTCTCTTTTTTTGGTACTGAATATCTAAACAATTTATAACAATTTACTTTATTTTTTTTTATAAAATATCATTTAAAAATCTCCTAAATTTTCATAGATTAATAATTATTTTCATATAGCCTTTCTATTTATCAATCACAAGTATTTGTATATATTGAATATAGGCATTGTTGGCCTTATGCAATTTTCAACTTACATAAAAAATTTCAGAACAAATTAATTACATAAGTAGAGAATTTACTGTGCATTTTCTTTCCATAAAAAATTCATCATAAAATATATTAAAATTAAGTTGCACATTAATAAAAAAAGATATGGCCAAATAATGGCATTGAAATCTATAAATAAAATCATATTCCTGGGAAGTTCTATTATAGATTCTATCATAATTAATACAAAAATACAGCTAAAATTTATAATTAAGTTATTATAAATAAATTGTTTAAAATTTATACACAATTTTATTTCTATATTCATAATTTTTTTTTGATTTATCATGAAGGAAACAAATTCTGCTTTCAATATATGTTAAAATATCTCACTTTATATTACATATAATATCTTTTGTTAAAAGTATAATAAAGATTCAAAATTTATTACAATTTTTGCATCCTAATTGTTTATAATGTCAAATTTTATTTTATAATATTAATACAATATAATTGTTTTCAATTTAAGATCAGAAAAATATTTAAATTTTAAATAAATTTAAATTTGAAACATTTAAATATAAATAAGTATTCTCTAAATTTTATTCTTCACAATATTCATTAAATTTTATTTTGGAGAATTTTAATGATATGTAATTAATAATTTCTTTACTATATTATTTTACTATCTTATTTCATGTCATCATGTCTATATCTGGAAAATTATATCTTAAAAATATAATTTGTTTTTCAATACAACACTTTATATTATGTATGAACTACAAGTTTTTTGCCTGAAAATAATTTTTAAAGTTCAAAAAATTTAAATAAGTTTTGTATTAATAATATGTTTATTTTATTTGTAAAGAGACTTTTAAATTACTTTTAAACTATGTATATTTTAAAAATTTGCATTTATAAAAAATAAAAAAATTTCTAACCTTTAGAAGTTACATATGCAAATCCTTTTTTATAAATTTGTTCACAAAAATCAATAATCTGTGGAATATGATCAGTTACTCGAGTAATTATTTTTGGTGGTATTATTTGAAGTTTTCCTAAATCAGCAAAGAAATCCTGTTCAAAATGCTTCACAATATGCTGTATTGTCATATTTTCCTAAATTTAAAGAATAATACTGTATTAAATGTTATAAAAAATTCTTAACACAACACAGGTTGAGTATTCCCAATTGAAAATTCCAAAAATTTGAAATATTCTGAAATCTGTAATTCCACTTTCATAACATGAAGTTCTGTGGGATAGGACTATGACAACTGTTTGTGTTATGAAAGATGAGACAATAGTACACATGCAGCATTGACCCACTATTATGATTTAGTAAACCTTCAAATATTGTCACTATAGTATGTTTGTGAAAGCTTATTTTTCATTGTTTTGTTTTTGCAAGTACTCCTCAGTTTACAAGTTCCCATATTTGTGAGATTTTTCCAAATATGAAGTAACAAAAAAATCTAAAATATGAACATTAGCTGCAATAAATAAATTCTAAGCATTTATAAAAAGGCATAAATAAATTCTTAAGCATTTATAAAAAGACAAATAGCTATACAATACAGTACAATTATCTAGCAGGAACTCTGTCATATGCTCCAAAATAAAAAAATTCAAAATGGTGGTAGTAGTAGTGCACCTTCTGATTTTATCAGCATATTATGTAAATAACTCCTATTCCCAGACTGTATCTAAAACAATAGTCTTCATCTATATTAAAGCTCATCTACTTATCTGTTAATAATAAAAAATTAAAATTCTTTTAACATTTATCATGACATTAATAATTTCATTATTATTATACTTTATTTGATTTTAAAGGCTATGTTTTCAATTATTTAGATAAATAATCATTGTTTAATCATATACTGTCAATTTTGTTGACCTTTACTTAATTTTACTGTGATCAAATTGCATTGCTGAGAACAGAATTCTTGGTTTAATATTATGTCTATGAAAAATTGATTCTTGGTTTAAGAGTTTTTACTTAGCATGTTCATTCCAGGAACAAGTTAGCTCATAAAGACAGGAATAACCTGTATACCATTAAAAACTATTAAAAAGATCTGATAGTAATTACCATATGAGTACCTATCACATTTAACAGTAGATTATTTTAAAGATGGCAAATAAATACATTGATTGTTGCATATATATTCTTCTTTTATATCAAATATAAAGGAATTTTTTAAAAAGTCGGAAATGAAGAGAAGTGAGAAAAAATTCAATCATATATATTCTGAAATCTGGAAAAATTCAAAATCCAAAACACACTCAATTCCAAGCATTTCAGACTGGAGATACTTAACCTGTATTATGCAAAACAAAATGTATTATTTGGTCCAGTACACTTTAAATAGTTATTATTCATCTATTACTTAATATTTTCTATCAAATCAGTAAATGAATTACAAATCTGTGATAATGCAAAAATTATTTATAAACAAAAATTTCATATTAATAATTCAAATAATGTTAAAAGTTTATCAAAATATAATAAAAGTTGAGTTCAAAAAAGGTATTCAAAACAAAATTTATTAAAAGCAAAAACATTTTTGGCTTTAAATTAGCTTTCTTCAGTTACATTGAACATATAACAACAATAAAACAAGAATCAAAACTGAATTCCATTTAGATTTCAGATTCATTAGACATTCCATTATTACAACACAAATACAAAAAATTAACAGATGTTTGTATCCAGAATATACATTTCTAAATACAATATGTTAATATTAATCTTTAGTATATAAAAAAATGCTATTAATATAAGTTAAGGTTATAAGATAAATATTTAACTGCTTATACTCTTATACAAATATAATCACACTTTAATGCACTATTAGCAGAAGATAATTAACTATAAATAAAAGTTCACATAAGGTACTTTTTGTTACAACACTTAGTTCAAATCAATATATGAGTATAACTGTACAAGTACTCTTCACTTAATGACCTACCTGTTTAATGACTGCTCAAACTTATGGCTTAGCTTATGACTTTTTTTTTAACAGAAAATTTGGTTTTCTCCTATATGTATCATTATGATTTCTATTGCATGTAATTCTCTGTACTTGTAGTTCCAAAAGTCCAATGAAGAAAAATACTTTGTGCATAATTAAGATATAAATGTCTTTACAAGCCATGAGAACTTAAGTGAGGTAATTTATTCTAAATATATACAAACAAGTTACTCACTTACCGATCAATTCATTCTACAACTAAGTCATGGGAATGGAGTAGTAGTAGTAGTAGAATAGGGAAAAGTAGGTAATTCTTCACCTATTAATTATAGCATTTCAAGTTAGGAGTTCGATTATTTTATTTAATTTCAAAGTTTATAAATTTTAATCAATATTTTTCCCTAGTAACAAGAGTTTTTATGTCAATTAAATATTTAAAAACCGAGCCGAAACAATAATTGTCTCAGCTTTTACGACATAATAAATTATAAAAGTTATTTGGGAAAAGAAACGTTTTAAGACGAAGAACGAGATCAAAGATTATTGCTTATTACCATGTTATACTTTCTACAGAAAATGCTTTTATAAAGAAATAAATCTTTATTAAATGCATGCAGAATGAAGTGATGGAGTAAAGTTTAATGGCGGATAATTAGTTATTATATGCATAGAATGCGTGTCGATGCACCCTTGCGAGTCATTTTTTGAGAGTTATCCAACATTACAATTTTTATCTGGTTAATTTATTATGTTTAAAAGTTGCAAGGATTGAAATATTATCTTTATTGTCAACCTTAGGCGAAAAAAGCAACATACGCTTCTGAAAGGAAACACCTGTAAATCAATTCCCTTCATTAGCCACAGCTGGTATCTCTTAGTGGTTTTCTAAGTTTACTAAGCCAAACTTAATGTACGTATTTAATGTGATATAAACGATCGAACAAAAATGCAATTTTCAATCTCCTTCACTTTTCGCATTGTGCGGTCATGGTATCCGTTTCACCTGTTTCCTGTCTGATGTAACGGGATTTGCTGTAAAAATAAAGGAGTCATGTTAACAATCTGTTGCAGACTATTCTGTTAGAAACATGGAGCCCAGTTGTAGAACATGGCCAGATAAAGGATGCTAATGGTTTCAGTAATACGAGTTGACTGCCGGCTTGTAATTTGTTAAAGCAGAAAATAATGGAAGTTTCCCTTTTTTTATTCAAGAATATACTATTTGATTAAGAACCAAGATTTTGCCAAAGGATTCCTTTCCCGATGTTTAAAAATGAATTTATTTTTTTCCTGTTAACGCCGGCCGCTAATAAATAACAAAAATTTAATTCGAAATATCCAGTAAAATATTTATTATTTATCGATGTGAGGATTATTTATATTTATCGACACGGTGGAAAAATAAAATTACAGATTTATATAGCAAGATCTTCAATTTGCAGTTTATGATCTAAGATTGAAAGAAATGAAAGATATATGAAGTTTCAGAGCCGGTATTCAATCTGATGTTAGACATTGATCCCGTAAATCCTTGTTAAACTACGATATCAATCAGAAGTTTGGCCAATCATGATAATACATATGGTAGATTGATAAAAAGAAATAATTTATTAACACCTCATAAATTCCAATTTCTCTTATTAAGATATATATAATATAATAAAGTTAGTTATTAATAAATAACAACTTTATTTTAATAATTGTCCTATTGAATATAACTTAGGAGACGTTAATCAAAATTTATTCGATGATTCTATGTTTCTTTTATCTCCAATGGGCTACGTTTAGTGATAATGCCATTTTATGTTAATTTTTTTTTACTGTTTAACAGTAATATCGAAGGATGTTAGAAAGATAAAGAAAGATCGTATTAATTCGAAAGATGCTGGAAGAAGAATAAAGAAAGATCGCATTAACTTCCAAGTTCAGAGAGCGAATAAATAAATATCGATATACGCCGTACTAATTAATGCAAAATTAAAAATGTCCTTTATTATAATTAGTTTTGGTGGAAGGATGTGATAAAAATTTCATCTTTGATCTTACATCAAACCTTATTGGAAAAGATGAGATGAACTCTCTGGAGAGTTGACTTTAGGATGCATTAAAGAGAATAAGTATATTGTATAAATCAAATGGGAAATGAAGACGTTAGCTGATGATTCAGCACTTTTCTTCTACTTTTCCAAAAAGAATAAAATAGTGGAGTATCATCTACAACCATGTAGATGAGACTCGGCTTCCCCCAGGAACAATCTAACAAATCTGTTTTTTTCCTCTCATTCTGTTTCATTCCTCTTCCAACTGGAAAGACTTCCTTTTATGTAAAAATGATTTTGCCACAGCCTCTGGTCTTTTGACCAAAAAAAAAAAAACAAAAAATTGATGCGAAATTGATGCTTCGCTAAAATAACTTTAGAAAATGAAATAAGTTTTTTTTTGATGGCATCTAAAACTATTGGTTATATTTAGAAGTCGCTGTGTCTTTATGAAAGTCCCTGCAACCAAACAAATCTAGTAAAAGATTGCTTTTTCGACTATTGTGTCTTTATGAAAGTCCCTGCAACCAAACAAATCTAGTAAAAGATTGCTTTTTCGACTATTGCTACCGATTCGATGCATTTTTATGATTGTAATAGAAGCGAGTCAATTATCCGCTATATATAGATCATTTAACCGGAATAAACAGTTAATGTTATTCGGGTTGAGAGCAACTTTCGATATTTATTATTGCTAAGTTTTATTTCCTGCAGAATAAATCGAAGAAGGAGTATTCGGTAAAAATTGTAACTGAAAATAGATACATTGTCGAAGTTTCGGATGATATTTAGCTCGGTCCTTATTTGTTAGCTGGAACCATTAAAAATGATTAAACGGAATATAAACAAAAAACGACGGTTAATTTGATTAGAAACTTTTAATAATTCTTAGTTAAATAATAACTGTTGTTTTTTTAAATCTAATTAAAAATACATTGGATGTAACAAAAAATTGCGCTATATTTTTATTAATTTATATTGATTGACGATTCATCTAATTATGTACGTAAATATATTAAAAGTTTTCTTTAAGGCAACGTTTTATATAATTTAAGAAACAATTTTTTATCGGCCCAGTCTTCTAGAATAATTTTAATCTTTTATAATTAGCAAAGTTCTTATAGGAAAAATATTATAAAGTTAACCAAAACGGCATTATGCCTTTAAAAAATTAAAAACACGATTATCATAATTTTCCACTTATAGTATAAATTAAAAGTAATAAATGTATTTCTCGAGAGTAGAAAATTTCCGATTCATTTGGCAAATTAAAAGTTGCTGTTTCTCATTTGCGACTTTAATATTTTAATGTCTCTCAATAAATGATTACGTTAACTTAAAATTTTTATAGAAGTAGCTTAAAATTCAGCCAAGTAAAATTATAAAGGCAATTTTGTGTTTTTTTTATATAAAAATTATTTTAAAAAATTGTTTAGTTTGTTGGCTAAAGTGTTATTTTGATACTGTATACGTTAATCCAAGCGAAAGAATATCATCAAAGATTTTCGATATTTTTTCTGATGGGAAACTTGTCTTAGAGATTTTTTAGCTACTGGAGTAACTATGTCTTGGTATTTTTAAATTAAAACTACCGAGATAATATAATAATACGAGAATTTATCATTTATAGAAAGGAGATTTTATTCCAAAGCTGGATAGGAAATTACAAAAGTAAATTTTCTTTATTGACAAAAATATGGCCACGGAAAGCGATATGAATATATGCGCGTGTGTATAAAATATATATATAGAGCGATATAATCTTCATGCAAAATTCACTTTAGTCGAGATGAACGAGTTAAAGATAGGGAAGAGAAAATATTTTTTCGAGATTCAGCAGTGCGTTACGAAAAGTTAAAAGTTGTCATATTCCTCCTAACTTCTTTGCATTCAGAAATGGGGACCGAAAGGATCGTTGACGTTATCTTTTCTTCAAGCCACAATCCGTTGGATGGTGCAATGTGGATCACGGTCGTAGTTGAACCATAAACGATCATAAAACTACCTAAAGCCATCTTGAAATTAGAAGCACGTAGAAGTTACATTCGTGTCCATCTCTCAAAGTGGCAGTCCTAAATATTGAGGAGGAATGGAAGAGTCTAAGGAAATAGCAGAAGATCGCACAGTTGCGGAAAGATAATGGATCTCGGTCTTCGATCTAGAGAGAGACCGAGAATAAAAAAATAACAGAAATAAGAAGACAGATAAAAACATAAAGAAAAAAATAACTAAGAAAGGCGGGGAGAGACGAGGATAAATCACTAGACTTAAGTAGTCCAAAGAAAGCAAAAGATTTATTTTAACCCGATCATAAATTAGGAAATTTGGTTATGTCATCCGAAAAATCGACGAACGGCGTATGGAAAAGAAAGAGATTTATATTCCTTATACTTTTTCATAATTTAACTTAAAATTCCTACTCTTTTGCATGGAATTTTGTCTATCACCAATGTTATTCTTGTCTTTGATAATCGACCGACTCGTTTACATCTCATAAATGTCTGCCGGATTAATAAATGTATTTTTAAAAATTCCCTACCATCTACTGAGAAATTAATTAAATTTTTCTCGGTTAATTTCTAACAAGTTACAAAAAAATTACTGTTAATTATAAAATTTTTACAAGAGGAACTAAATCAGTTGTGGAATCAAACGTTAATGCGGATGCAGCCAGTAATATTTTACTTTCCGATTCCAATTTTATCTACTCCTAACTTCATTTCAATGTAAATCTCGAGTCGAGTGGTTTTTTTACAGTAATTGCGATGTCGGTTTAGGAGTTTTAGCACTTCTTAACGACTCCTTACAATTTTAATCGATGCGGTTTATAGGTATTTGTGATGGCTTGCTCGTTTTATAGAAATATTGTCAACTTTGCACTCTCGACAATTAATTGCTGACATTGATTGCTAAGGTGATGACTTTAGCTAAATTTTTGACTGGTTTAGCTAAAATAAATCGTTAATGTCGTAGAGAGCGTAAAGAGATAAGTTAGAAGTAAAAATACAGAAATTTTTTACTGGTTCATTTGTAATAACTGTTTTTAAAATTGTTACTACTATTTTCTGAGCGATAAGAAGTTCCAAAACTCGAGGATTTTTATATTTTCTTTCAAGTTTAAAAAAAAAAATTAAATAAAATTCCAATTTTTTATAACGTTCTGGGGTTACTTAATACGTGGTTTAATTTTTTTTTCTCATTTTTCGGATTTTAAGTTGATATTTAATGTTTATAATACAATAATTTTCTTTGTTGAAACTCGAAAATGTTCGGATATTTCTATTTGGTAGGTGGTGTGTTTCTTTTTCTTCTTAATTTAAAATTAAATAAGTTAGTCTAGAATTGCAAAAAGATAAAAATAGCTCATAAACATTATCAACTTTTTAGAAAAGTTAATTAAAGTAAGTTTTGCGTATATTATTTGAGTAAAAATTTAAATTCATTACTACACTAAAATCAAAAAACGAGAAAAAGAATTTCAGTCGTATAAAAGAGTTAAGAAACATAATAGAAGAAAGAAACATTTCTCCTCCTTGTAATTCGTTTCACTAAAGGTGCAACGTTATACATTGCCATTACGGAGAGGATTTTCTTTACTTTTCAGAGTGTTTTTGACGTTTTTGAGTTTTGTAGAAATAGCTTTTGGAAAAAAAATATGAAATAGAATTCCAAAAATTGAGAATAAGTAATATTTTTTTTGCGAAGTTTTTATGAGAATGTACTTAAGAAGATCGTTTTGTATATTTTCATTTTAGGAAAAAGCTTCTCTTCTTTATTTTAAAACTTAATGCAAAGCATTCTTTTATTTTCGGTTCTGTAATTATTTTTTCTTATTTTTTATATTAAATGATAAAAATTTCTAACATTCTCATTTTGATAAAAGCTTAACGAAAAATAAAGGAATATAGTCTGCTTTTTAAAATATTTTTTTGTTTTTGTTAAGAGTATTAAAAGAAAAGAAGCAGATTCGATATAAAATATAAATTTAAGAAATTTATAATTCTGCAACATCACTA
>AYEL01072483.1:0-55210 GCA_000484575.1 Olivierus martensii
ATTCTCTAATGTATACAGATGACGCCGCGCTTCTCGCCCACACGTAAGGCAGACTTTTACCAGTTTTAAAATGGCGTCGCACACTGGTATAGATATTGCCTGTGGAGAAATACTATAATTTAATCGTTCATTTTCTCTATGCCTGTATCAGATAGAAATGAAGTCCTTTTCGAAAGTATTTTCTACGTCGTCATCTTTCGAACGGTACAATTTCGTTCATATGACCAAATGTAAAATTATATCTTGAACAGTATTATCTCGGAAAAATCTTGATTTTGAATTATTTATTGTTTCATCCAAATTCAGTAACTTATAATGCATTCATATCTTAAACATCATATACTTTATTATCTTTTTCTAAAATTTATTTTAAAGATAATTGAAAACAATTTTTTTTATTAAAGGTTTTCCTATTACACAAGCAAATTAAATTAAAAAATAATTATTTTAAATTCAACTTGCTTATGAAATTTTTAATTTCAAATTGTTTTTAAAGTTATTAAAAAAGTTAATTTCATATTATATAGGAAGGAAAATTAATTGAAAGATGTTTCAGCAGGATTTCAACAAAAATAATTGTCATAGGATCCAATTAAATAATCACAGTTATTCATAATCCATAGGGCCTATATATATTTCTAAAATATCGTTTAATTTATCTACTTCAAGAGAAATCATCGTGGACTTTCAACCAACAAATGTAAGTGTATTGTATATTTAGTTATATGTGTATAATAATTTTTTTATACCTAATTCATTTAAAAAATATTTTAATTGAGTAAAATAATTTCACAAATGCTAATTTAACTGTATGTTAAATTTATTTTAGAATATTTTCAGTATTAATCACTTCTTATGTTTGGATTAAGTAAATAAATTTTAATGGTAAAAAATTCTCAAATACAAAAATTATTCAATATTTATTTACATGAATAGTCCTTAATAAAAAAGTATCTGATGGATTTGTAAACTGCTGTTTGTTAACGGGAAGAGATGAATGCATTGGCAGAGATTAAGAAAACAACTTTATCGTCAGTTCTATACAAGTTTTTCCAAACAGCTTGCGGATATATACATTTCGATTATAAATCCTCACAGTTTTTTTCCAGCTTGCTTGTTTGGAATTGTCATTATATGATTACATGAGGCATTAAATTATAAAAAATTTTTTTAAATTACAAGAGTTTAAATTTTACAAACATTTATAAGGTTCTTTGAATAGTTAGTAAGTGATGAAATGTGCAGAGGACAGATTAAGTGGCTTGTGATTTGTTTTTAGATGTTTATGGAGAGGATCCAGTATTTATTGCAGGTATTTTAACTGTATCAGATGTGGTTCAGTAAAAAACAACTTAAAAATTTAGGTTAAGATCTAGTGCCTTGCACTTTGGGGTTCCAAAGTTTGTGATTTCTATGTCCATGTTTTAATCATTAAATGTATTTTGTGTGTTGTTATTTCAAAATATTTCTTTATTTTCCGACATAAATTATTGGTTTCTGAATGTATGTAGTAAACGTCTTCTGTTTTGACCGATTTCACAGTTATAGAGATTGATGTAGTTGTAAACGGGTGGCCTATTTTTTTCTTTTGGACAGCAGTTAAGTGTTTGCTAAGTCTAATTAATAAATGTTTCACCTATATATTGTAATCGAGGGCGACAAGAAATGGAGTATACTATCCAGTACCAGCTCTAGGGATCCCGACACAGCTTCTTTGAAGAATGATCTACTCAGCATCCTTACAATATTGAGAAATGATAATTTTGTCGTCCTTCCTAAGGTGTCCCGATGCAGTGCATCGTATGCTTACTGGGCTTAGCCAGCCCTGATACTACCCATTTTTTCCAGCGGATTGGATTTGTTTATGTTATGTTCATGAGTTAGGATGTTAAGTTTGTCTTTTAAATTTGAGTATTTGAGATTCGTATTGGTAGAAGGAGTATTTTAGTAGTTCGAAAATACTCTGAATATAAGGGAAAGAGTAGAAATAAGATTTATAGTTATTACTATATATGTTATATTTCATTGTGTACAGCTCTAGGGATACTGGTGCTCTGATGCAGTTTTCTTGTAACATCTACTCAGTGCCCTTACAATATAATTATAAGGAATATTATAATAGATCTCAACAAATGGAATCCCTTTTAATTTTCTTTCCCAAAAAGTAGTAAAAATCTTAAAATACAATTTTGTTTATTTTTCTGTCTCCATATATGCAACTGCATATATGGAGACAGAAAAATAAACAAAATTGTATTTTAAGATTTTTACTACTTTTTGGGAAAGAAAATTAAAAGGGATTCCATTTGTTGAGATCTATTATAATATTCCTTATAATTATATTTATTCCTTATAATTATCCTATCACTACTCCATATATGCAACTGCATATATGGAGTAGTGATAGGTTAGCATTTTCTCATCTCTTTTGGTATCTGGTTGTTGTTTTTTGCATCTCATGCCTTTTATCTATCATCACTTCATTTTAGTTCCACTCAATCCTATCTGTTTGTGCCTTCAGTATTGTCATTACTCCTTCATATATTTATTTAACAAACGTTTTTTTTTCAGGTCACTTCTTCATCTATTATTTATCACAATAGTACAAATATCATATTTGAAGAAAATTATTTGTGTATATATACAATATCACTCTGATATTGTGTATTACATGTCATGAAAAGATAACAATATTTTTCTATTAAATCAAAATGAATAAATTTAATACAAGAATGTTTGAATGAAAGACTCAGCATTCTAACTGATAGATCATTTAGAATACCTGGTAAGCTCTCAGGACAATAATTTAGAGGTAATGGTAAAAACAGACATCAGATTCACCTGATAGAAATTTTATATATTTGTTTTCTATGCACATTATTTATTGTTATATACAATATTTTCATTTTAATACAATCAGATTTTTGTGAAAAAGATTGCTTTCATTACAGTTTTCAATTATTTAGAAAAACATACAATAATAACTATAAACTGCTAACTTTTATCATGGAGACAGGATAGTTGCCAATATCCAAATGTTTATATAAATTTTAACAAAAAAATTATACAAAACTTAACAGGAAATCAGGATGATAATGCAAATTTGAAATGAGTTTCAACCATATAAGTTTATCTTTTTAATATTTAAGGGAAATTTCAGATAATTGTTCAATTATCTAAGGTTTTCCTTAACTACAGAATTATTATTATAGATTTTCATGATATTCAATATATAGATTTGAAGATGATTTTGATAACATATATTTTAATCTCATTTCTTAATCATTTCAAAATAAAAGGCATATTTAGAAAGTAGGAAATTAGTTCTTTCTAAACTGCTTGTAATTTATTTACATAAGGTATTCTATTAAGCATATTTACATCCTATTTAGATAATAAAACTGCTTTTAAAAGATTTGGTAGCTCTTGCTTTACTGTAAAAGCTTATTTGAAAATACCACCATTTCATTGTTGAACTGACTACTAAGAACAAGATATAGAGTGTGTCAGGATGCCTTAACAACGTGATTGATGGCAATGAAGTTACTGATAAGCTGGTCAATAAAGGAGCTTCTCACCCTTTATTTGGGAAGATCATCAGAGATTAGCTGACTGCAGAACATCTTTCAATTGAAAATCTGTTTTTGAACTAAGATGAGCAAAAGCTCTTATCCTAAATTGTTTTAGAGGACTAGAGAGTTGCTTACATTGGATAAAATTTGTTACAGGACATTGTCATTTTAGGAAATATTTCCATCAATTATCTGAAGTTCCCATTTGCTGATGATGCCAAAGTGTAGATGAAACTACATAAACTTTGTATATCCAATTCTTTCAGAGATAAGATATGATTATGTAGGATTGCATTTTTTTGCACTAGAGGCTCTTTTTATGATTCCTTTAAATAAAATGATTTTCATGTGTAAGATAGGAGTTTTGATGGGATGATTTTCTTAGGAATACACAATAGATCACTAGTTGATTGCACTGGAAATTATTAGTTATGTATTCTGATCCTCTATCTAACTGTATCTTTATCTATTCTTTTCTATAAAATTAATATTTATTTATTAATATATTAATATTTTTCATATGGCAATTTTAAAAAGATTTGCTTAATTCTACAGGGTGAGTCATAAGTCTCCATACAACTGGCGAAAGCAGTGATTAGTTTTTTTTGCTACAGTTACAGGATATGTTCCACATGTCTCCCTTTCATGTCGACACACAATGACAGCGCTCTAACCAATTTTGGCGAACACGTGACAATGTTTCTCCTGTTATTTGTTGCCATTTGTATGGAGACTTATGACTCACCCTGTAATTAGTATTTACTATAGGCTATGTAATATATTTTGTTATGCATTGAACATATTTAAAAATAATAATACTGTATAATTTAAAATCAATAAGCTAGTTGAAATTTTATTTTATCTTTAAGGACCTAATTATCAATTCATTTAATAGCATGTCACTACATTAATTATTTAATAATATCAATAACACAAAAGAAAAGCATATAACATGACATAGATTTCTATAAATAAATGTAATAGTATATAAATAAGTGCAGACAATTTTGTTTTCAGAGAGATCTATTAGATATTCTAAAAAATGACAAATGCTTTAAATCAATTATTTTCTGTGTATTAACACATATTAATTTCATCGAGATGAATATTAACATGCCTTAATAGTCACTGATAATCATGTTAATAAATAATGAAATGCATGTCATAAAATTATAATCATAATTAAATTCAATAAATTACTCTTCTAATTTCTCTTAATTAGCAATCATACTTTCTTTTCAATATATAGACTAAATTTTATCAAACATTTTGAAACTAAATCAAAATCTTAATACAAGTGTTTCAGCATTTTTAATTTATGAAACCAGGATACTCTTATTCCAACACAATTTTTTTCAATAAATGTTTTAAATCATACTTTTATTACAGTATATCTGTTCCATGAAAGTTATTTGCTCATCAATACAGTTAACTCAATTAATTGTAATTAATGAGTAAATAACTCATTTTGATTGTGTTGATGAGGTGTTCTAAATAGGTCAAAAACATTTTAAAGAATAAAAGTTTTTCTATGTTTAAGAGCTTATAAATACTATATTCTGGTAAAAAAAATTTTTAAATACAGTTATTCTAAAAACAGAAATACAGGTAGGCCTTGATTAGTGCGAGTTTGAATAATGCGCTTTCGATTAGTGCAACTTATAAAAATGATACCATTTTTCAGTTAGTGCAAGCAAATATTCAATTAATGCGAGTTGTAAGCATAGACCAGTCTTACTAATAAAGCTCCGTCTCCTTTTATGATGTCAATTAACAAATTACCGTTAATTTTCGGTTAATAAAACTGGATGAGGAGCACCAAGAACAGTCACTTGGCTTTGAAGGGGTGAAACACAAGAAAGATGGGTTTTATTGCCGTTAACTATTTAACATTACTATTATTTAGCTTTGCTATTGTATACATACAGTTTTGTACAGAATTTTCTCTTTTAAAAAATATCGAAATGGATAAAAGGAAGAACACTTTTGACGATAAAACAGGAAACGAAAAAAAGAAGAGGTTAGTGATTACGCTACAGCAAAAAGTGGATGTGATTGAGCGACCTAAAAATTTAAAAGCTTTCGATTCGCTATTTTGATTTTGATTTGGCGGTTGGTTTCATGATGGTATGAGAGACAAGTCCTGGTAAGTTATTAATTTAGATGATGAACAATGATGTAAAATATCAAAGTAAATATTTCTTAAACAGTTAGTGTTAAGTTAGTATTGTGGTTATTCGTGAAACTTAGCTAATGGCCGGAATCTCACAAAGCAAGAACCAATTTTACTATGAACTTAGCTAATGGTCAGAATCTCACAAAGCAAGAACCAATTACCATAGAAGGTTGGCTAATGGCCAGAATCTCACAAAGCAAGAACCAATTACCCTGAGGTTGGCTAATGGCCGGAATCTCACAAAGCAAGAACCATATTCATGAGGTTGGCTAATGGCCGGAATCTCACAAAGCAAGAACCATATTACCATGTTAATACTTCGAATAGTGCGAATTCGATTAGTGCAAGAAATTCGTGGAACCAATTCACACACTAATCAAGGCCTACCTGTATATTTTTATCCATTTAATACTGTAAATTTTTGTTCTGATAAGCAGATCTGAACTTTATGACTAATTCAAATTTCCATTACATTTGTTTTGCATATGGCAACCCTCTATTCTAAAATCAGTAATATTAATGATTTATTAATATTTATTCATCAAGTGCAGCAGTTCCCAATTAGTTAAGAGCTGTGGAATCTCTTTTTTTAAAATAAGCCACAGATCCCCTTAAATTGATTCCATGGATCTTGGGGATCCACGGACCACCAATCGGAAAACTCTGATCTAGTGGATAATCTTCATAGAGTGAAGACTGTATACAAAAAGAAAGTTTCAACAAACATATATTTAATGGCTTATAAAAAATAAAGAAAGATATGTTGATTTAGCTAATATAATTAGAGTATTGTTCTTAAATTTGTCTTTCTTTTTCTTCTTTCTCTCTTTTGGAGGTTTTAGCCTTGCCTTTATCCTCCAATTACAACTTATAAACTGTCCTTTCATCAAACTTGACTTCTCTGCAGATCTGTTTTATAAGGAAAACAAAACTTGTGGACCTTCAGTATTGAATTATTTAATTTCTGAGCATACAAACAGAACTAATCTAGATTATCAATATTAGATTAGATTATCAATAGATTCTGATCTGTATATTTTTCATGCAGTTATGATAATGATTTATTAATTTTATTTAGGTTATTACTGAAATGATTTTTTTGTATTTTAGTAGAATGCTTGAAGACCCTTTATAAGTATGTTCTTTGAATCCCAAGATCCACAGAGAACACTTTGATTAAACATTGGGCTAAAGGAAATATATATAAATTCATGATGTCTTATGATATTTTCAGAATATTGAAATCAAAATACATATTCACCAATTCTGATGAAATAAATTTATTAATAAATTTAATGTCTTGTTTGTGAAGATCTTTGAATGAGACAGTAGTTTAGTTACTTCAGCTATGTCCTCAAGATGATAATTCTTGCTAGATTTAACTGAAGAATTGCAATCCACTACACTGCCAAAAAGACTCAGAGAACTCTTTCTGTTATTGTATTGTATGTGGTAGCTGAAGACAATTTATATTAAATCAAAAGCTCTACTAATTCTTAGTGTTTTTTAATCACAATTTTTAAGTTATGAAAGTCTTTCCTGCCATAGTGCTAATAGTTGTTAGTTCTGATTTAACTGAAATTTTTGTATTTATGATATTACTGTAAATACAGGATAAAAAAGGCACAGTCAAATATATATTATTATTCATAGTTGATGATACCTAAGAACATCAAATTAATCCAAATTATTGTCTGTAATATTTATTTAAACTACATCAAGTAAGACCTATAGTTTAATTTAATTTTCCAATAATCATGTCTAGGTGATATTTAAATTTCTTCCTATTGTCAAAAATATTATCCTTGATTTTATAATCTTTATATATAAATAAATCATAATTATTTTTTAAATTAATACAAAAACACTGAGTATTTTTATATCAATACCAGAAAACAATTCCCTGGATCTCAGTATTGTTAGACTTATTCGAATCTAATTTTAATCAGGATGTATCAAATACATCAGAATTTAATTTTAATGATTAATCATATAATTTACTTTAAAATTCAATTTTTATTATTATATATACATGTGGATTGAAAATATATATCAACCATCATTTATTATATGTAGTAGGAAATGAACTTTATTCAGTCTAGAGTAGCTCCAATCAGTTTTCCCACTGCACCTAAGATATATTAAATCCAGTATTTAATATTAGTACAAACAGAATGCATTTCCCCATTTAGAATTATAACTCAATTTTGGTAATAAAGAATAAATGAAAAAAATACATGCATATTCTATACATGCATATAAAATGCAATGACTGAAGTTTTCTTCATACGCTCCCACACCATTTGACCTATCTGGATCAAACTTTGCATAGCAACTTTTCTTGACCCTATGGGTAACTTAGGATACCGCTAGATCAAAATCGCCTCAGGAGTGAAGCATTTAGGGTCGTTCTATTTGTTCAAATAGTTTTCCACATCGTTTGATCCATGTGGACGAAACTTTGCATAGCGACTTTTCCTAACCCAGCAGATAATATATGGTACTCTGGGTCAAAATCGCCTCTAATGGTAGTGAATTTTGGGATCGTAATTTAAAATATGAATTTAAATCCTTCAAATTGTTGTTGACATTGCAATGAGTAACATTGAGGTGACGTCATAATCTCTGAAGCATGACGTCTTCGCGACGTAACAATGAATGGCATCAAAATTTTGACGGATGACAGCCCAGAACGTCAACACCGTGTGACGTTATTATGACGTAGAAATTTTCGCTATCAAAAAAGTTCCGCCATATAATATAGCAATGGGCCTCTAAATTTGTATTTGTTAATTTCATTATGCTAATGTATAATATTTAATAAATATTGATAGTGGACAAGCCTTAAATTTTGGACATTTCTGACTTCAGACCACTCTGACTAAAAAAAAAAAAAAACTTGAGATGCCATCCAAGAAGGACGTTTTTAATGCGATCATAAAATACAAACTTCAATGCGACGTCACTATATTATCGCTGCATCGAAAGATTTATTTTTTAGCTTTGCTTACACCATAGCCATATATTTGCACCATTTGTAGCTATAAAAAAATTCCCGCAAATCAAAAACTAATATCTTCCTACAAATGATGTGCTAATATAAAATGGCAACTCGGATATTCTGAATAGTATTTTATACTACACAACAATTGAAGGTTACAAATTGGAAATAAATAATCAGGACCATTTTTTATAGGCTAAATAGGTAATTTTTGGGGACCCATTTTCATTACTACACATCATGTCCAGAAGGGAAAAATTTCCTGCATAAAGTAAAATCATAATGATAGAGACTTAGCTGAAACTGAAAAAATTTATAAGTTAGTTTTGTTTTTACACTCCTAAAAATAATTTCAAAGCAGAGCCCATATTTTACTTTACTTTACTTTGCCTAGATTAAGATGGCCTTTACAATATTCTCAGTGAATAAGGTACAATAATAAAATTTGAGAGTAGATAAAAATAAAAACTGCAAATTCCAAGTTTGTTAATTTACTTTTTAGTAATCTGTTAGAAATAAATAAGCATAAATAAAAGAACATAAATAATAAACACATTCATTAAAATCTACTTTTTATTCAAAAACGCATCCATTGTGGCAGACTACGTGTAGAGTCGAAAACGTTTTTGAATAAAAAGTACCACCTTATCGTATATCTTATTGTTTACTTTTATTTAGTTTTTATAGGAAGAGGAATTAAATCAAAAACATAAACCTCTGTTTAAATAATTAAATGGAATATTAATCACTTATAATATTTGGGGGTTATAATTCTTCAATAATTTTGATGATCGTGAATGAATCATGGAATGAATCGAATAACCATGGAATTTATTATTCACTACAGATTTAATAAATACGAATAAATATAATATTAAAATATAATTTATTTGATTGTAGAACTTGCTTTGATTGCTGTATCATTAAAAAAATTAAGTATTTTGAATAGTTGTGTATCATATTGACTAAAGATATACTGTATTAAATTTGTTCTAGTAATTAAAGAGGAGTTAATAAATATTATTAAATATGTTTTCGTTTCAAAATATATATATTTATAATAAAAATAAATTTTCATTTAGATGGATTCCAACAGCGACCAAAATTATTCAGTAAACGTGAAAAACTTCGAGGAACCAACAAAGCCACCCAGTTATGTGTGTGAAACCAAATGTTCCACGTATTTGCTCTGTCTGGCAACTGCATCATTTCTAATAGGAATAATAATGACAGCAACGAATCCTCCTTCATCTACAGGAAACAGTGCAGCTAATATATCGGGACCGATTCTGCTTGGATTTGGTTTGTTTAATTTGATTATATCAATAATAATAGCTTGTAAAGTAAATAAGAAAGTCAAAAAGTACAACCTGAGATACTTTCAACAAACTTTTCCATCAGCTCCTCTTCTTTCTTTTAATCAGTCCTCTTTTCAGCCACAGAATCCTATCAGGAAGAATTAAATCAACAGGAAAGCCGTAAGTTTGGATCTCATCCCAATGATTCATCCGATTCACAAAAGTCAGATCCACCTCCAATGTACAATTGAGGATTGCAACAAAGCATCATTCAAAGTAAATTTTTGACTTGATCCATATGATATTTTTATGGGCTGACCATTTCCTATTCTCCAATCCGGGACAGAGGGGAAAAATTCAACTGAAAATATAATTTTAATGTTTATTGACATACCAGATTCATTGTTTTTTTAATTAAAAATAACATCATTTAATAACCCATTCTTAAACTTAATCGCAGTACGTAAATGATATTCCTTAGTTGAACTTGAATTTGAAAAGTAAAACAATATTAATAGACGTCGGCATGATTTGACATATTTTGAACCTGCATTTCGAATAATGTAACTAAATTTAACCGATTTCGCATTGAAATTTCAAAAAATAAAATACTTCCATCTCGAAAATGTAATTGATTTTAAATTCTTTTCGGGACGTTTATAGACATTAGACATGGCTACGTTCAGCACACTCAACGGTCCTAAGTGAGCACATGAGTTATAGCAGTAGCGGTTGGTATATCTGCTTAACGGCAAGAAGTAGTAACGGGAGACGCAATTATTGAAAGAAAATGAAGCCCGTTGAAACACCATTAAATAAGTATACATTATATATTATCATTTGTTCCTTTGGATTAATAACATCCATGGGCGCTGCCATCTTGAAATAATTCAACATGTTGAATAGTAGCATAAATGAAATCCGTTACCAAACGTGACGTCACTCACTCAACAAGTTCGATAGTAGCCAACCTTTAAGACGCATTCAGCAGAAAATCTCTCAACTGCTCTCTGGCCTGCTGAACGCAGCCAATGTAACAAATTCCACCGGAACTGTCCCGGAAATTTCAAGACGAATGCTCGCACTATATTTTCTATAAGATATTTCGCATCTTTTATTCCTGTGTATACAAAATCAAATAATATGTAAGATGTCTTATATATAGATTCGGGTATGCTGAGCTTGTTCTTGTGATATAATTTGTATTGTTGAATATAAAAACTAAGAAAAGCTTACAAATTAAATTAATTTTTCAATGTTATTTTTTTTAGTTTCTGTTAAAAATAAAAGTTTAAAAACTCAGATTATTTAACAAGAAAATTCATTTTTGATTACGAATTATTCAAGTTTGTATCAATATTAGCGGATATAGATTCAAAACAACAAACTAAAAAATTCGTATTCAACAAAAAATATATACAGTTTACAAAAACAATTCCGGTATAGATTTTTATACATGGTTTTAAGGATATTAATAGGGATAAATTAATAAGGATCAATTTATAAAATTTTTCATTGTTCGGGTATAAATGAGACGATTAAACAGATACGAGCAATGATCGATAATTAAAGATAAAATTTTTAAAAAACTAAATTATTCCAGAAATGCTGTTGTAAACTCTTGTAGAGCATTTTTTGTCAACAGATGACGCACTTTTCATTCTCTAATAGTAGTAAGTGACGGGACGAAACATGACTTTCCATAGGTTGATCACCTCTGCAGAGGAGTCACCCGGATTGTGGAGGACAAGGATCGACGGTCCAGTTTGGATCCTATGATTAATATTTTCAAGGAGTGGGATCTGAGACTCGAACCTGGGTCCTCCAGATCTGACATTAGGAATTAACTAATGAAGTTTCTGCTGGATGGCTTCCTGATAAAGCATTAGCTTGATATTTGGAAGATATGAGTCTCGCATCTCCAGATTTTTTAACAATGCGTCCGGGCTCATTTAATCATTGTCCTTCACTTGACAGCTGATCCCACCACGAGGTCAGACTGGTCGCGTAGAAACGTTTCTGCTTTCCTTCTAGAGATTCCAGAACCCACTCCTTGGAAAATTTATAGAGTCCGGGCTCGAATTTTCAATTCCCGTACTCTAAGGAGACTGATCTTCCCCAGTTGTGAACAAACGTCGGCTTTTTTTTTTTTTTTGCATTTTTATGCTCCTTTCCAATCATTTTTACGCTCCATTCCAATCACCCTCCATGGGCTGCACCCACACTCGTGGAGGGTGCCGAAGAGAGAAGGACGGAGATCGCCGGGCCTGGCCTAGAACCCCGAAAAACCTTTTCAGGAAATGTCGGATCCAGAACGCGAACTCGGGTCTCCCTGCGTGACATGTCAACGCATTACCACTCGGCCATCCATCCGGCCGCCAGCAGCCGTGGCTAGATAGCCGCGGTGGAAATATGTATTCTTCCCATACAGTTCTATGGTTCTTCCACTCTGGAGGATTAGGGTGATAGCGCAGCATTCCCGGATCCCACAGTTCCAGATTTTTTCAGGAGGGTTCCAGGCCCGGCCTGTTGAACCCCATCCTATACCTGACGGCTGATTTCATCAGAGTCGTGAATAGACCGTAGTGTGAACTGGAATGCCCTGTCGGTTAGTATCTACACAGCAAGAAGCAACGAAAAACTGCAGGTTAAAAAGTTGCAAGTGGCCTAATTCTTCGTATTCTGCTATTTAATGATCAATGATGATTGAGAAGTGGTGACATCTGTTGATAATAAAAGACCTAATCATAGAAGTAGGTTGATCGCATAGATTTTTAGAAATCTATGGTTAATCGTGATGGATACTAGAAAAACTCCGCCGAAGTCTGCCAGATTGGATTCGTGGAAACGCTTCGGCTTTCCATCCAGGCGGATCTGACTTCGATTATTGGATCCCACTTCTTGGAAAAGTTATTCGTGAAGTCGTGACCCGACCCGTCAATCCTCATCCTCCACAATCTGGCTGATCCCTAGCTGGTGGAACAGTTTGTGGCAGGGATTTTTCGCCTCATCACTTAGTATCCTACAAAAATGGAAATTGGCGTCATCTGTTGACAAGCTTCGCAGATAAAGCAGCATAAAAACTATATAGACAGTGATTAAGGAGAAGGATCTGGAACTAGGTAAATCTATGTTGATGATGGTTTAAATTCTTGCTGATAACATTACAGAGTGAATAGTATTGATACCTTTTCTGCTTCAAATGATATATTTTTGGAGGCCGAATGGCCGAGTGGTAATGCCGTCGGCATGCCTCGCAGGAGGACACGGATTCGCGTCCCGGGTCTGATAACTTCTAAAATGTTTTTTCGGGGTGCTGGGCCCGGCCCGGTGATCCCCGTCCTTCACCAGGGTCTGGTCCCGGAATTTTTTCGGGGTACTGGGCCCGGCCCGGCGATCCCCGTCCTTCACCATCCGGCCCCCCTCCACTCGTAATCTCCCTGATTGGAAAGGGGGCGTAAAATATGCCAAAAAATTGGGTGCAGCCCGTCGTTGGAACTGGCCCCGTCCCCTTAGTAATCTCCCTGATTGGACTGCAGCCCGTGGTTGGAACTGGCCCCGCCCCTTTAGTAATCTTCCTGATTGGAAAGGGGGCGTAAAATATGCAAAAACAACCACACATAGAAGACTAACACCTCACCACGAGTCTTTTTTCCTCAACAGATGACGCCACTTTCCATTCTGTAAGAATATTAAATGACGGGGGGAAACAAGAACTTCCACAGGCTGCCCACCCCTGCGGATGGTTCAGCCGGATTTTGGAGCCGGGATCTACAGGCAGTGCTCGGACCCAATGATAAATATTTTGAAGGCTAGGGCCCGAGACTCGAACCCGGGTCATCTACAGTGGAAAGCCGAAGCGTTTCCACGCTGCCATTTCTGGCCGACCCTCTCAGGGGTGTGGATGGCTGTGGTAGACACTGGAGTATACCGCTGCCTAATCTCTACAGAATGGAAAGCGATATTAAACTATATAAGAAAGATTCCAAAACATCGTTAAGTTAGGTAAGTTTAAATTACGTTCACAAATAACACAGAGGGCTAATATATACCTTGTAATTCAGCTGAATATTAATTAGCCTATGATGGACTCTAAAAGTAACAGCAACTACTTTTCGCAGGCTGGCTGATATCCATAATGGGTAAGCTTTTCTTTTTGTTAACAGATGACTCCACTTCCTATTCAGGGAGAATACTAAGTGACGGGGCGAAACAAGCCCTTCCACAGGCTGCCCACCCCTGCGGAGGGGTCAGCCGGATTGTGGAGGACGGGGATCGACGGGCCGGGCCCGGACCCCATGATAAATATTTTCAAGGGGTGGGACCCGAGACTCGAACCCGGGTCCTCCAGAGTGGAAAGCCGAAGCGTTTCCACGCGGCCAATCCGGCCGACCCTGTGGAGGGGTCAGCCTGATTGTGGAGGACGGAATCGACCGGCCCGGCCCGGACCCCATGATAAATATTTTCAAGGGGTGAGACCCGAAACTCGAACCCGGGTCCTCCAGAGTGGAAAGCCGAAGCGTTTCCACGCGGCCAATCCGGCCGACTGGAAAGGCCGATTCCGAAGGAACAGTGTGGGGGCCGCTTCTGCTATATTCGTAACGGACCAAAAACAAAAAAAACCCCGATAAGCAACCCACTGGCACAGACGAAAAAAAAATTTTTCGCTCAGGCTACATATCGGCCGTTTCCGTTGGCAAATAATCCGGCAACTTAGAATCCGTCGCTCCCCGATAAGCAATCCACTGGCACAGACGAAAAAAAAATTTTTCGCTCTCAGGCTACATATCGGCCGTTTCCGTTGGCAAATAATCCGGCAACTTAGAATCCGTCGCGGCGGCCAATCCGGCCGACTAATGGGTAAGCTTAAAAGTTGAAAGATGAGTTTAATGCGAGGTCGATTCCTCCTGAAAAACCTGGAAGTATAGGATCCAACATTGAACCCATAACCTTCAAGATAGTAAGCGACTGCTTTACCATGCGGTCATCCGATTGATTCCAAAACATTGGAAAATGGCGGCCGGATGGTAACGCCGTCGGCATGTCAGGCAGGAGGACCCAGGTTCGCGTTTCTGGTCTGGTAACGTCTGAAAAGTTTTTTCGGAGTACTGGGCCCGGCCCGCGATCCCCGTCCTTCACCATTCGGCCCCCTCCACGGGTGTGGGTGCATCCCGTGGTTAGAACTGGCCCCGCCCCTTAGTAATCTCCCTGATTGGAAAGGGGTGTAAAATATGTAAAAAAATGAAATCTTATGGATTTCTGGAAATTTTGTTTATTAATTTTTATTACGAAATATTAAAATTTTTAAAGCTTTAATTAAAACGCACATTAAATACAGGAATACCTCGATTATCGCGGTTATTGTTGCCACGAAAAATAAGGTGACTGTTTTGTGATTTTAGCAAGTTTTACAAACACAGGAATACCTCGATTATCGCGGTTATTGTTGCCACGAAAAATACCGTAGGAATACCTTGATTATTGCGGTTATTGTTGCCACGAAAAATACCGCATTAACTTATATTTATTAAATAATTATCGCGATAAATAATGAATGTAAAATGGGTGATCATTGCCAAGAATTTTTCAAATATACTAATTAAATTTTATGTATAAGGTAAAAAAGAAATGTGTTGAGCGTTCTGGAAATGTGATTCTAGTCAATTTTTTCTTCTAAATTGAGAGAAAGATGGCGGAATTCTCAGTAACCAATCAGAAAGTGTCTGCGGGTTGGCCACACTGTTGTTATCTAGAGCAGTGGTTCTCAACCTTTTTAAGCCTAGCGCCCCCTTGGGTGAATACGATTGTTCTGAATGCCCCCCGTCATCTTAACTCAATCCACCAAGGCACAAGGAATTATATCTTTATTAAAATAAATAGAACATAATATGTAAATATGTAACAATTGAAATCAGATACTTTGTCTTTATATCAAACTTTGAAAGACATGATGAAACAAACTATAAATTTGACTATCGAACACAAATATAAACTCTTATACTTTCAGAAAGACATGGTAGAACAAACTATAAATTTGACTATCGAAAACACAAATATAAACTCTTATAACTATAAATTTCACTATCCAACACAAATATAAACTCTTATTAGAAAATTTAGTAGAAATCCAAAACAGACATAATAATACAAAATTCATTTTGACAATAGAAAACTAAAATAGATATAATAACACAAAATTCATTTTGACACTTACGTTCAATTTTTATATTTTCTATTTTAAATCCGATGATTAAGTTGTCATGGAAACAAAATAAATATCGTTTGGTTTTTATCATCTGGTCAATTAACGGATAATAAGCACTTTATCAATGAGAATCATTTGGAACAGTTTTTAATTTTATTACAAATGCAGAAACAAGCATACATTTTCAAATAAAACAATAAAATAAAATATTTCCCATAGTTGCCGTTATGTTATTGCCTGTGCACTTGCTTGGTGCTTTAATAACTTATCGCTTAATTACTTGCTTAGTTACGACTGTATAAAGCTGCATTTTGCCAAAATTAATAACAACATAGATTAATTTGTAAATAATAACTGAAAATTTCCTAATAAATGCTCATAATCAATTTTCGGAAAAAATGATCTCAAAATCAGTTTTCAGAAAAAATGATTGAACACCTATCATTAAGCCTACCTAACCCTATTGCCTAGAAAAAATAAATGGTACCGTCCAAAGCTCTGGAAACTCGAATTTGGGCCTGAACCGATTAATCTCACTGGTTTGTAAGTACTGTAAAAAAGCCAAACATCTTCCACTTAGGTGACTACCTTTTTGGAACAAACTGTACATATCAAGTTAATGTGCTTGTGCAGCTAAAAAAAATAATAAAGTGCAACTCATGCTCCAAATTATTAGTTACTGATAAACCATTAGTTATTGATTCAAATTACATACTTATGTATAATTTGAATAGAGGTGGTTTGTTATATCCTGATCCTTATACAATTAAAGCTATTGCTTATAACTATATTATTGTAGAAAAATGATACAATGGTGCCTCGCAATTCGATGTCCCACAATTCGACATTTGAGTTTCGTGAGTTGGCGCATGTGCGTGCATGGAATTGTGTGATGTCATTCACTATTTGTCAGTTCTTTTTGGGCTACTTTGATGTTTGCCCATGTTGTTTGTGTTAATTTTCAATTCTACATTTTTTTTCAAAAAGTAAAAAATTTGTAATTATTATTATTTTTCAAGTGAGTTGATTCAAAGATAACTGACCAGAGGAATAATTCCGAAAAGAACAACACTTGCGGATTCGAAGAGAACTGACCAGAGGAATAATTCCGAAAAGAAGAACACTATTTGTAATTATTATTAATTTTTTGAGTGAAATGTAAGGATGGGTTCAATACAACTTTTAGAGGAATAATTCCGAAAAGAAGAACACTCGATTGAGCAGAGAGAAAAAAAATTGTAGATAAAGTGCAGAAATGTAGAACAATTAAAATGTTAACTCGAGTATGGCATTCCTAGGACAACTGTGGTAATGTTTTGCCACAGAGAGAAAAGATTATGGGTTCTAGGGTGTTTGCTGCAAGACTTCATTCCAATATCAAGGGCTAATAAATGGTGTGTTGTGTATAAAATAGTGTATTTTGTAATTTAGTGTACTATACAATAGTAGTGGTGTATAAAATAGTGTATTTTGTAATTTAGTGTGTTATACAATAGTAATATGTATAGTAAAGTAAATAATATACGTCGTATACAATAGTGTGGTGTATAAAATAGTGTATTTTGTAATTTAGTGTGTTATACAATAGTAAATAAAGTAAATAATATAGTGTATCTCTCTCACCTTACCCGTAAGTTAGCCTATATTATTTACTTTATTATGTCTCTCTCACCTCAGCCATTAGGGGAAGTATATTTTGTAATTTAGTGTATTATACAATAGTAAAACACATATAATAAATATTTTGTAATTCAGTGTGTTATACAATAGTAAAACACATATAATAAAGTGCATTTTGTAATTTAGTGTGTTATACAAAATAGTAAAACACATATAATAAAGTAAATAGGTGTATTTCTCTCGTCTCACCTGTTAGGGGAGTAGGATGGGGACTGATAACGAATTAATATATTTTACATAGTCTTAAATTGCGGGACAATATTTCCCATATAACAGTTTCTCAATTCAACATTACTTCGACGACAGATTAGTGTCAAATTGCAAGGCACCACTGTATCAGAAAATAATGAAAATAAGTTTTTGAAATTAAAAAATCAAAAATATGTTGCAATGAATTTAACTCTCAATATGTCTAAATATGAATTTTTAAATGACTATTGTGAAGAGGACCATTCTTTGGATATGATTTCAACCAGGGCTGGGGTGTCAGCAGTTTTAGGTGGTGTCGGTATCGGCAATAACTTTCTCATTGCTCATAATTTATTAGTTTTAAAATTTTAAAAAATGTATTAAATAATTATTTTTTTTTTTGGTGAATAAATAATTTTTTCAGAAATAAATATTGAATAAAAATGTGTTCTAAAAATTCATTTGTGCGTGTTTACTGTCAGAGGTGTCGGTGTCAGCAAAAAAAAATGTCAGTATCGGTGTCAGTGTCGGCACATTTTCCTGCTGACACCCCAGCCCTGATTGCACAGACATCAACCAATATACTTTTAAATAAATTTTGTAAAAGCAAAAATGATTTTCAGAGTCAGGTGAAAAAAGAAACTTCCAACTTTTGTAAAATAAGTTAATTATATTTTATCTTTATAATTGATTCTTTTATATAATCAAGCTTATTGTGTTGTGTTCTATTGTATTGTTATTAATGTAATAATTGTAATGTAATTTTGCAAAATAAATAAAATCATGGTTCATTTTAATACATTTTTGGAATACAGGTAGGCCTCGATTAGTGCGAGTTCTAATAATGAGATATTCGATTAGTGTGACTTATAAAATTGATACCGTTTTTCAGTTAGTGCGAGCAAATATTCGATTAATGCGAGTTGTAAGTATAGACCAGTCTTACTAACAAAGGTCTGTGATTAATGCGAATTGTAAGCATAGACCAGTCTTACTAACAAAGATCCGTCCCCTTTTAATTTAATGCGAGTTGTAAGAATAGACCAGTCTTACTAACAAAGCTCTGTCTCCTTTTATGATGTCAATCATTCTTACTAACAAAGCTCTGCCTCCTTTTATGATGTCAATTAACAAATTTCGTTAATTTTTGGTTAGTAAAACTGGACAAGGAGCAGTCCAAGAACAATAGTTAATTTTCGGTTAGTAAAACCGGACGAGGAGCAGTCCATGAACAGTCACATAATTTTCAGTTAATAAAACCAGACGAGGAGCAGTCCAAGAACAGTCACTTGCTCCGTCTCCTTTTATGATGTCAATTAACAAATTACCGTTAATTTTTGGCCTCTCCTTTTATGATGTCAATTAACAAATTACCGTTAATTTTCGGTTAGTAACAAAACTCCTTTTATGATGTCAATTAACAAATTACCATTAATTTTCGGTTAGTACGACCGGACGAGGAGCAGTCCAAGAACAGTCACTTGGCTTTGAAGGGGTAATAGACGAAGAGCAGTCCAAGAACGGTCACACGATTTTGAAGGGGTGAAACTGAGGAGCAGTCCAAAAAGGGTCACACGATTTTGAAGGGGTGAAACATCTGAGGAGCAGTCCAAGAACAATCACTTGGCTTTGAAGGGATGAAACACCAGAAAGATGGGCGTTTTGCCGTTAGCTAGTTAATATTACTATTATTCAGCTTTGTTATCATATACATACAGTATAGTACAGAATTTTTTCTTTTAAAAAGTATCGAAATGGATAAAAGGAAGAACACTTTTGATGATAAAACAGGAAACGAAAAAAAGAGAAGTGATTACGCTACAGCAAAAAATGGATGTGATTGAGCGACATAAAAGCATTCTTTGTTAAATTTTTTTAAATAAGGATATCTTTACAAATTTATTTGCCTATTATATTGCTGTACTACCGATATTATTTATTTTCTTTTGTTTATTATCTGATTTCTTTATTTAAAATAAAACTTGTGAAAAAAATTTGTTTTTGTTATCTTTTACTTGGTTTTTCCAATTTGGTGACTTGTAGGATTAAAGGATTAAATATTATAATTAAAAATAAAAATAAACAAATAGAAAACTTGTTAAAAATTTCTCATTGGTTTATTAACTTAGCTAACTAGCAATTTGCATACTTCATTAGAGCAACCAGGGATGCAAAGGAAAAATTGAACTCCCCTACTACTAATATTTGTGCTATGATTTGTTCAGTGATTATTATTTATATAGTAAATCCGATTAATATAAACCAATCATATAGTCGGCCGGATTGGCCGCGTGGAAACGCTTCGACTTTCCACTCTGGAGGACCGGGTTTGAGTCTCAGGACCCACCCCTTGAAAATATTTATCATGGGTTCCGGGTCCGGTCCGTCGATCCCCATCCTTCACAATCCGGCTGACCCCTCCGCAGGGGATGGGCAGCCTGTGGAAGGACCTGTTTCGCCCCGTCACTTAGTATTCGCCCTGAATGGAAAGTGGCGTCATCTGATAACAAAAAAAAAACCAATCATATAATCAATGACATATGTAAAACAAAATTTTGTATTTTTGCGTTTCAGTTTTATTCAAACAACATTCGTTATTTCTTATATTTTTTAGTTGCAACCCTCTTGCTAAATTTCTGGCTGCATCACTATGCCACTTATAAGCATTCAACTTATTATAAATATTTCAGTTCTTATATTTCACTGGAAAATGATTATTTAATAATTGAAGATGCTCTTAAACGGATCGTATTTATGATTATTAAAAATTCGATGTTCTTTGCGTTATTTTAATTCACTTGGCTAGCCAGATCAATGATACACGGAAAACGATGATCAATGGATTGAGTCCGGATTATCTGCTTATGAGAGTTATGCAGCAAGAAACTTGGGATTTGGTTCTGATTTCTCTGGCCGAAAGCCAAAGTTTTCAGCACGGCAATCTGATCGATTAGATTAAATTTTTCGAACGGGAGTAATCTTCTACATCAGGAATGTAGTTCGATCAAATAAGAAATGGTATTAACTATAAAGAATATTGCAATAAACTGAAAATGTTTCTTAAAAATATATCTTCAGTTTTCATATGTTAACTTTGCATTGTCTGAAAGAAGTATTTAATCAATGCCCAACATTTATGTAATATCTTGCATAACTTTGGCTCAGTATAAGAATATCTGAGTTTAATCTTCTTTTGGAACTAGATCATTTTTTTCTTCCATACAGGTTACATGCCCTTGTTTAATGAGCAGAGGGGAAAAAAACGTAATATTAAATATTCAGTATTAAGTTTGATATTTTATTTCATTAAGAAATAGTTTTAATAATTTATTATTGAAAAATTAAATTTATATGTCAGCCAGCATTCAAAATATTTTCTATTTGTATATATTTTCTAATTTTAAATAACTGTCATATCTAATAGCCTAATAATTCTAACATAATAGAGTATTTGAATGATTAAGTGATACTTGATTTTAATTTTCGATTTTATTACATTCTGTATATCGACAAAGGTTACAATAATTAAACAAATTCATATACTGTACTGTAAAATGACTGATATTACCAATAATTGAGGATGCTCTTGGATAGATCGTATTTTATAATCTTTAAAAATTCCATCGGTTCTGATCTAATATAAGTGATTAGAAATTTTATAGATTTATTTTTTAAATAAAATTTCTTGCAATTAATCGATAATATACAAAATGTATTTTTTAATATTCAAGGTCGTCGCTAAGGTGTGGCATTTTAGTTCGTCTACCGCGACAGGAGTAGTGGCGTGGTTGTAGCTTATACTTTGCGTCATCGACTGGTTTCTTGGCTCTGAATCATCATGGCGGACAATGTAGATGGGGAGAAGATTGGCGAGACTAAAAATTACGACCAGAACGAAAAGAGTTGTTCTTCCATTAATAATGTGGTAGGAAATGAAGATAGGAAAACTAATGCATCGTCTCAACAGATGAATAATACAGAATCTATAATTAATGCAAGTGGGAATCATGCGAGGAAAAGTAAGAAGAAAAACAAACATAAAGATGCTGAAGAAAACACTTTCTCTGCAACAGAGTCTGCTACAGACTTAAAAACACCTCCATTAGCTAAATTGCAAGAGATACAAAAGGCTATGGAAATGTTAAATTTTCATCAAGGTCCAGCAAAGACTCACGAAGAGGCACTGAGGAAAAGCTATGAATTTTGGAGTACCCAGGCCGTTCCCAAATTAGATGAAGTCATAACTTCCAATGAACCTATAGAACCAGACAAGAAAATTGAAGACATTAGGAAAGAACCATACAGTCTTCCTCAAGGATTTATGTGGGATACTTTGGATGTTAATGAATTGTTAGTTTTGAAAGAATTGTATCAATTATTGAATGAGAACTATGTAGAAGATGATGATAACATGTTTAGATTTGATTATTCACCAGAATTTCTTCAGTGGGCTCTCCAACCGCCAGGCTGGCTACGTCAATGGCATTGTGGAATTCGTGTTATCAAGAGCAAAAAGCTGGTCGGTTTCATCAGTGCAGTACCAGCAGTCATACGGATATATGATCATGTGCAAAAGATGGTGGAAATTAATTTTCTGTGTGTGCATAAGAAACTTAGGTCGAAGAGAGTTGCGCCAGTTCTCATTCGTGAAATCACCAGGAGAGTTAATCTAGAAGGAATATTTCAGGCAGTCTATACGGCAGGAATTGTAATTCCTAAACCTATTGGAACCTGCAGATACTGGCATCGTTTTCTTAATCCTCGTAAATTGATAGAAGTAAAGTTTTCTCATCTGAGTCGAAACATGACAATGCAACGGACACTGAAACTGTACAAACTTCCAGAGGCACCCAGAACACTAAACTTTCGACGTATGGTGCCATCTGATGTTCCTAAAGTACAGAAGATTTTGTCCGTTTATTTAAAGAAGTTTGACCTTGCACCTGTTTTCACAGAAGAAGAATTTTGTCATTGGTTTATTCCTCGCACAGAGATCGTTGATAGTTTTGTTGTAGAGAAGAATGGGAGAATTACGGATTTTGTCAGTTATTATACCCTTCCTTCAACAGTTATGCATCATCCTGTTCACAAGACTCTGAAGGCCGCCTATGCCTTTTATTCAGTTAGCACTTCAACTCCTCTTGCTGATCTTATGCAGGATGCTCTCATAACTGCAAAAAATGCTGGATATGATGTTTTTAATGCTCTTGATCTCATGGAAAATAAAGAATATTTGGATATTCTCAAATTTGGTTTAGGTGATGGAAATTTACAGTATTATTTGTATAATTGGAGATGTCCTCCTATGAATTCTAACAAAATTGGACTTGTGCTCCAATAATTTGGCACAAGTTGCAAAAAATATGCTAAGAATATTATACATTATGTCTAGAGGAGTAGCCATCACATACTTATCAATCACCAAAGTGCTACTTCCTATAGGAATAAATATTGACAATACTGAGAAGCTTCAAAAATTTCTCTCATTATTTCTCATGTTTTGTTTTCACAAAATTGATCATAGAAATTTGAAATCCAAAAATGAACATTTTTAGAGGTATGTTATCTGGTTAATTCTGTCAAAATTCTATTTAAAAGTAAAAATAGAAACAGGTACTTGTAGCTTAGACTACTTAGTACTAATGTAATGAATGTTCAGTCATAACTATATGTATCGTATACAGATCGGTTTGTTGCACAGTTTGCTATTTGTTGTATGAGACTGGCAAATTTTCCTTGACAAATATGATTTAAATGAGGATTAATTCATTTAACCACTTTCTAAACATTTAATTGGTTGTATTATTCCATTAATCACTTTTATATTCTAATATAATGCTATTCCATATTTCTTAAATTTAGACAATGATGAAATACCTACCAAATATGCCTATTGGTTAATAAATGATTGTATTGTATTGTAACTGTAATGAATTTTTAATTAAACTGATCATGTTATTGTGGGAAATACCTGTGCAAATACAATTTTATTTTGATTTGCATAAATTTCACCATCATTCATATAAATGGAGAATATAAATGATATTTTGGGTACAAACTTCCAGGCTTGATATAAGCCAAAAAAAATCAATAATAATCATTTGAGACACGTAAAAATATAGAGGGAATTACTAGTTTTCATATATATTGCTTGAATATCTAAATTTAAGAAAAACTATCAAAATCAAAAATTTTTAATTATTTGAAAATTTATATGCATATTGTAGGTAGATCATGCACTATTCAATGTAAGTTCCCATAATAAATGGATATAATTCAATAAGATAAAATATAAATTTTTAATTATTTTATTATTACTTTTTGATCAAACAAATTTATTGAAAGTTAATATTTTTTAGATGTTACCAGTCATCTTAATTTGTATACTATGTTCTTGGAAGAATATTAAATGATATGAAAATAATTAAAAATTTGCATTTATATTGTGATAGATTTTTGATAACTTGTGAAAAGATGAATAATAAGTTATTTTGGTGCTTTGGCATATGATAAATTGATTAGTATATTCCAACAGTTCATAGTAAGAGAATGCTTAATTTGTAAACAAGCCATTTAATTCTTACTCATTATTTTAATGTTTCCAATTAATAAATTGACTCATGCTGGCTTAATGTGACTGTTTACTGATACTCAAGCAATGTAATTCATCAGATATTTAAAATTTGATTAAATTACCAAAGGATGAATCATAGCTTATATCATCATCAATTTAATACTTATCCAAAATATGTAAAAATAAATTATTATTTTAATTAATTTCTAGTTAAAGGTTAAGGAAGATTATTCTTATTAATTACAAATTCATTTTAAAATTTGTTTTTAATATAATTATATTAAACTAATTTTCTATAATTATTATGGTAAATTTTCCAATTGCTAATGTTATCCATTCAATTTTGATATCCAATTTATTTACAGGATGTCAAAGTAAAATGGATAACATTAGCAATTATTTTTTATATTTTAATATAAATAAGGAATTCATTTTAACTTAATAAATTTATTAATTCTTTTCAATTTTGTAGACAAAATTTATTTTAAGAATGATTTGGATAAGTATCAAATAGCCAAATCATTTTCTAAATACAAAAATTTGTATTTTAAGGATAGTTATAAGAATTGAAAAGTGTAAAAATTTTATTATAAATAACAAAACATGCCTTGCTCAGCTTATTTTTTTATTTTCAATTTTTGATTTGTAAAATTCATAAAATAAATTTTTCACTCAGATTTGAGTGCAGTATTTTGAAACAACCAATTTATCCAAAATCCATTAATCAAATTAATGAATGCTAATTATGAATCTTATATTTCATGCTGTTTTGACTACAATTTTTTTTATCTGATAATTATAATGAACCATGGAATAAAATTTTACTGACCTAATAGTTGCTTCTTGTAGATTTCCTTATTTGCAATTTGAATTGCATTTGAATATAAATATTAATCAGAAGCAGATCCATGTAGAACTAAGATATAATTCCCTCTACATATAAAAAAAATATTTTTTTAAGCTTGAATACAGAAAGATGAAATTATTGGACATCTAATAATTAAATGCAAATAGGTCTCCAACTTATACAGTTTCAGAGATATATGGATGTGTTTATTTTTGTTCAATTTCTATTAAAATGGAATGAAAAATTTATTAAATAATTTTTTTTCAAAAAAAATCTCTCTTATGGCTTTAAATTTTCTTATCTGTGCTTAAACTATGCTCATAAATTCCATTTGGCCATTCTATTTGCTAATACATCTATTTATGTATATTGAATGTAAGAATTGTTGGACTTATGCATTTTTTGGCTTATGTGGTTAATTTAGCCAAACTTACTGTATAAAATATGCTTTAATAGTATTTTTGCCTTATCACAAAATTTTTTCTGAAATTGTAATTGATATCCATTCTGATTTTAATGGAACAGTTTTATTACTTTTGTCTTCTATACCAGTATCTTTTTATCTATGATCTACAGACCACTAATGGTCCATAGAGATAATAAATTTTATTGTTTAAATATCTAAAAATTGCCATCTGTCAATATTGCCTATAGTTTGATACCAAATGGATTGTGGTAAGTAAATAAATACTTAATATAGTCTGAAGTTAAAAAAAAAGCTGGAGAACTGCTGTTCTACAGTACTTCACATTTAATAAAATCTAATAAAAGATTATATCTTCTTGAAACATAATTTTCAAAATGTGTTATATAGGACTTGCTATCAGGGTTGCAGAGTCAGGAGTTGGGTTTTTGGGTGGAGCCTGAGTCTGATTTTTAAACTGCCTGGAGTCAGGAGTCAGAGTCGGAAAAAAACAATCGACTCCTGACTCCTTAAGTCCCTACTTACCTAGGGCTAGACCAGCCATTTTCAATCTGTGGCCTGGAACACACAATCATGAATTTAATGAAAGCGCAGAATTCTTTTCCCACAAACAAAAATAAAAATTCTGATATTAAAAATCTTTTAAATCTGGAAAAATTAGAAATTTCCTAATTTGCATGGTCCTTGATGCACTCATAAAATTTTACAGGTCATAAGTCAGTTTTGAAAACATTGACCTATGGCATTCATGAATTGAGAAGTTGAGTTTTTTGTAGACGATTTTTTAGAAATCAGACTTTTTTCACATGACACCAACTAGTTGTTGACTGCTGATACAGCATGTTGTGGCCTGCTTAATGTAGCAAACAAATGTATGTGGTCCGCTTAATGTAACAAACAAATGTATGCGGCCCACTTAATGTAGTAAACAAATGTATGCGGCTCGGGGAAAAAAGCATTCATGAATTGAGAAGTTGAATTTTTTGTAGACGATTTTTTAAAAATCAGACTTTTTTCACATGACACCAACTAGTTGTTGACTGCTGACACAGCATGTTGTGGCCTGCTTAATGTAGCAAACAAATGTATGCGGCCCACTTAATGTAGTAAACAAATGTATGCGGCTCGGGGAAAAAAAGGTTGAGAACCACTGGGCTAGACCTATATATCATTTCTAATTATTTAAGACTAATGATAGTAAGTTATGGATAATATCTACGAGTATTATCTGAATTTATGAAATTAGGCCCGTATAGTGTTGTTAGTTAATTTATGAGTCTCAACTCTAAGTGATAAATTGCTTTTTAGAGCTATATTTAGTTTATTTTATGGAAAGTTGTGGTCTAAGCCAAACTGAAACTTAGGCATAGGGTTCTGATTACTGATTAGGATATTGTCCTATAGCCTAACTCATAGGCTATTTAACAAAGCTCTAATAGAAGTTGAAAGTTTGGACATAAAATCTAAATTAAAAGCTAGAGAGCCTATCTCTAAATATCCTGAAATTGTAAAAAGATGCTGCGCTTCTTGTTACAGCTCTGCTTCCAACACAGGTCAGTGTAGAGAGACTATTTTCCTTATTCCATTTAATCAGAGAACTGTGATGACAGATGAACTTACTGAAGCTATTTTGTTTATTAGAAATAATGCTTAAATTTAATTTTGGTTTTTGCCTATTTGGTATGTAATTAAAATTTAAAACTCTAAAAGGAAATTTTTATTTTTTAATCCAGTGTTAATTTTAATAGGCATTTATACTAATTGGAACTTGGAACAGATACTTAGAAATTATATTTCAAGTAATTTTGGCACAAGTAAATGCTTCCAAGGAGAATGATTTTTTCATAATTCAAATTTCAATAGCAATAAAGCAAAACATGTAAAATTTAGAAGGACATGCATTTCTCTTTTTAGCATATTAAAGTTGCTAATTGCTATCTCAGTGGTTGATATTGTAACACTCTATACACCAACCCAAATTTTGGATAATATCTCTTAAAAATTGTAAGAAAGTATGGGCCTACCTGTATCTACAGCCAAAGTGCCATCAAATCAATGTAAAGTAGTCAGAAGAATCATTTGCAATGATGAAATACATTTTTGGCACATGCATTTACAATATTAACTTTGTGCAGGAATCAGAGTTGACCTTACAAATTTTAGGGAGTTGGATTATTTGCCATCTGACTCTGCAACCCTGCTTGCTATAATCCTCCTACCAAAGATATAGTATGAATGAAAGATAATAAAGATTTTTAAGTATAAAATAACATTTAAGATACAGAAAATAAATAGTCTAAGCAGGAATGTTTACTAAAACTAATTCAAACAATAATGTTTCAATTCAACCATTTAATCATCAGCTTTAAAATTACTATATGAATTTAAATTTCCTTGTATAAAGGTTTTTTTTCTGTAATAATATATTCAGCAGGAGAAAAATGGCATTATCATTAACATATTTATTGAATGTCTTCCATATCAGTCTTTTATTGAAAGATAAAAATTTTTTACAATACAGTACTTAGAATCTTTTTAGTATTGATACAAAATAAATTTTGAACTTGAAATAGATCTCTTCAACTATAAAAGGTTGAATAAAGGTTTCAGTCTTTTGTAATCGAAGTGCACTACTTCAACCTTAAAATAACTTCTGAATCTCTATTCTTTTTCAAAATGCTTTATAGATCTCTCAAAGATTAAATGATTTTAATAAAGAGAATAAGAAAATGAATAATTTTGGTAGATATTTTGCAATACAATGTTTGAATTTTGATAAAGACAACTTCTTATATTTTGAAGTTGAAATATAAATTGATCAAAAATAATAAAATCATATGACATTGAGGAATAATTAGGTCAATATAATATACTGTATAGGTAATCTTCATACATATACTTGGTACTTAGGTTTGATATAAAGTCTCATAATGCAAAACCATTGTATACTAGACTAAGCAGTGCAAAAATGAATGTTACATTCCAATAACTAATAAACTATCAAAAACTTTTTCTAAAAATAGTAATAATAATTAAACATTTTCCAAATTATAATATATGTTCATTTAATTTTTTCCTCTTCATCCTTGTTAAGCACATCAAGTAACATTTTCCCTATTAGAAAGTATCTTTACCTATTGAACTTTTGCAACATCTATATTTTGTGTGAAGTATTCATAATTTCTGCTATATTGAAATACAACAAATAAAGCACTTTAGCATGCTAAAAGGGTTTCGTTTTTGTTATATTTTGTATATCTTCTCTTCTGTTTAAAAAATTAGTAATGTGGGTTTGTTTGCTTTTGCTTGATAAATCTTTGTATATTGGTATAGAGAGCTAAGCATTTTTGAAACATTGCTTTGAATTTTGTATTCCTTGGGTTGAAGAAATCATAAAATATAGAGATTTCCATACTTTTTTTGCAAAACACCCTTTAGCAATTGAACATGCAGAAATTCAAAAGAATGAAAATGTTATAAAATTACATCCAACATGTTAATAACATAACAGCAAGATTTTTGACACACAAAAACTCAAAATATCATATGTGCTATTATAACACAATTCTTTAACCATATTAAAATGAAATTTTGCTATGTAATATTGTGAAACAATTGCCACAATTTTCTGTTATAATAAAACCATGTAGAAGTACCATGTTATATGGAAGTTGCCTATATACTCAAATATATTTGAATTTCATATTTTAAATATTTTTGGATTCCTCTGATTTTACAAACCACAAGTTAAGAATTACAGGCCCAAATAATTTGGCAGCATGTTTTATATATGAATTAATAATTTCTGCTAATTACTATTATTTATTTAATATTTGAAAACAAATCTTTTTGAATTATTGCCAAAATATATTTGAATCAATCATACTGTTACACTGCACAGCTCTTTTAACTTATAACAGTTCAGCTCTTTGAGCAGGAAGTAAAATACACTTTTATATCAACACTAACTTTATTAAAAATATAGTACTTTCGACTCTTTCGAGCCCTCTTCAATATTTCGATAAACATTAAACAAAAAATCAGTTTTAGAAAACAGAATTCTGATTCTATTATTCTAAAATTGTTACAAATTTTTAAACATCAGTTCGAAACGCGTTTCTACCGCTAATTAGCCTATATAAACGTAAATAATTGATGCATTTGGCTTGCTCTTATTAAAAATAAAATAAAATATGGTAAAAGTCTATGATTTTAAAATAAACCACCTTTCTTCTTCCTATTTCTACACAACTAACTAACCATTTCGTCTTTTTATGGCAACACTCCCATGCTAAGCTTAATTTTTCTGGTTCTATATAATTAATGACTTTATTGCTTTCTGCCTTCTTTGCAAAACAATAGAAATGTACACAAAAAATGCGGAAGGCAAGAAAGTCATTATCTATATAGAACTGGAAAAATTAAGCTTAGCATGGGAGTATTGCCATAAAAAGATGAAATGATTAGTTAGTTGTGCTAGAAATAGGAAGAAAAAAGATGGTTTATTTTAAAATCGTAGACTTTTACTATATTTTATTTTTAATAAGAGCAAGCTAAATGCATCAATTATTTATGTTTATATAGGCTAATTAGCGGTAGAAACGTGTTTCGAACTGATATTTAAAATTTTGTAACAATTTTAGAATAACAATCAGAATTCTGTTTTCTAAAACCGATTTTTCGTTTAATGTTAATTGAAATATTGAAGAGGGCTCGAGAGAGTCGAAAGTACTATATTTTTAATAAAGTTAGTGTTGATATAAAAGTGTATTTTACTTCCTGCTCAAAGAGCTGAACTGTTGTAAGTTAAAATATATTTGATTTAAACAATTTTGATTAAGAAAATAAATGAAAAATTAAGATATTTTTAGCTTCTGTTTAATACAATCAATTAAAATCCTTGTGGTAGTGGTACTGATAAATTTTTAATAAAAATTATTTTGAATATATTTAAATTATAAAAGCTTTATTTTTAAAACTGAAAATATTGTAGAAATACAAAAACAGCTTACAGTGACCAATAAAATATTTTATTGATCATTGTAAGTTGTTGTTATATCTTAGTTAAAAGAAAATATTGTTTAACTTTTTTTTGTTGTGTAAAGCTGAAGAGAGAATACAAGAATTGCGAAAGTGCTACTTTAAATTTATTAAAGCAATTTGTCTGTGAGTATATTAATTCCTGCTAATTGGCTAGTTATAATTAAGTACTGTAAGTTAAAGCAAGCAGTGAAAAACTTTGAAAAAAAGAAAATATTACACAGAAACAGTTGTTTTTATTCAGTAAATTAGTTTAATTGATGGCCAAGATGAACACACAAAATTATTGAAATAAAAGTTTATTCTTTTTATTTATAAATTAATTTTTAAACTTGTAAATTATAATCTTCAAACATAATTTTGAAAATTTATAATTTATTTAAATTGTAGGTATGTAATTTATACATATTACGATACCAAACTGTTGGTGTTTCGAAATATCAAAATTAGCACAATTTTACAATAGTATTAATTCTCAATAAAATTTAAAAATTAGAAATACACATTGCTTCAAATTCTTTAGTTGCTGTAATGTTATATACTAGCTTATTTCTCATTCACTGAATTTTGTAATTAATTTTTAAATTTATTTAAATAAAATTAGGAAGCTTCATTATTAATGATATATTGGCAGTCCTTTTACCATAATTTTTTATTTCCAAGATAGTGGATTAAGTAGTCTAAAATTATTTCAGGGATAATATAAAATTACATGAACAGTTTGAGAGTTGGGTTTTGGCTGTTCATACTAAATTATTTATACAGAATCTTCCCAATTTACCTAAGTCTGATTTCAGTAAAAATGCTTTTCATGTAAAATATTTTGACAAGAAAAGTATTTTTAAAATTGTGTCTCAAATTTTCTACACAATGTTATCTGTAATTTTGCAACAATAGTTATAGCAATACTTGTAACAATCAGGGCTGGATTTACCAATAGGCCAACTAGGCCATGTCCTAGGGCCCCAAAACTATCAATCAGTTTTCAACTTTTATAAACTTTTAATAAGAAAAAATGGGTTTTTATTAAAGTGCTAGATAAAAAGTAAAATTTTAAAGGTTCCTTATAAGGAGCCTTTAAAATTAGACGTAGCTGATTTGAATTTTTAGGGGCCTCAAAGCCTTAATCGTCCTACGGCCCCAAAAATGCAAATCCGGCTCAGGTAACAATGCCTGATATTATGAACTACAACTTTATTGTCAATACAAAAGTTATTACATGCCATAAAAAGCATTATAAAAAAGGTAATCCTTGGTTTACATAAATAATTAAATCTAAAGTTTTTTGCATAAGTTGAAAAAAAAAATTTTTTTTTAACAAAAGTTCTGAATCAAAAACTATCAGGGCTAGATAGACTAATGATTTCACTTAAACAGTTTTATAGCAGTGACTGAAAGGGAGATAGTTCTGCATAATGTGATATCATGCCAGTAATGTGCTTTTAAATGTTGCAAACCAACATGCTCAGATTTGTACTTTACAAATATAACAGATATTTATACACTATATTTCAAAAAAATAAATATGAAAAATATTTTATGGAAAGTAGATATATATATATAAACCAAGGAATAGCTATATAATTTATGAGTATCTGATTAAAATAGTTATATATCCTGTATTCGAATAGGCTATACATATAGGATATGTTTTTAATTTTATCATAATTACTCAATAATTTATGTAGCTAAATTCAGCTTATATAAAATTCAACATGTGTAATGTTATGAAAAATACAAAGCAGTGATTATAAATAAGAATAGAGAACATTTAATCTAAAGTTTTTATCTAATTAAATGGTTTATTGAAAATTAATACTGAAATAAGAAAAATTTATTATTAATGCATTATAAGTTGTTATATAAATTTCAAGAATGCTTTTCTCATTAGAGTATCTTGTCATATAGAAACTATTTGATATTAGAAATAAATTTTTTTTCCTTTTATCAAAATAATAATATAGTAATAAATAAATTTACCAGAAATAAAAGTCAAAAATCAATTATGATTTATACAAAAGTTTATTTTTGTATTATTATTTATTTCTATTTATCATAATAATTCAATAGATTTTAATTAAAAATTGTTATAATTATGAATAAAAATTAAATACTATATAAATGTTCAATTTTTTTTTTCATTTTTAATTGTTTTGAAAGATTTTGTGATGATATTAAGTTAATCATCTCTTCTGCAGGATAGAATATTTAATTAATTAAAACATGCGTAAATGCTTTCATTCATGCCTTTTTTAATAATTGACTTACAGTATTGATGAATTTCAGGATGTATGTACAGCATTAAAAGCTCTCTGGATTCATTTGTAACTAGCAGGCAAGAGAGATGAAGTTAACAGTATCATATGTCTCTCTAAGCCTGGTTCACACCTAGGTTGTAGAAAATTTAAGATCGTAAGAATCAGATCGTTTCCATTGTTTATTGCATACTGAGCAAATAAGGATACTGCATAGTAAACTGTGTACATTGTGTTTTACAGAGAACTCAAAATAGAGTATCAGAATAGCAGATGGACATGTTTTCTATATAGTATTGTATATATATGGTACGTATACTATACTGCAAAGTATACAGTTTTTTAGAAATGTTGAATACTAAATATAAATGTACTGTATTTTATTAAATACAGTGAAATCCCGCTCGTGCGTTCCCGTATCGTACGACTTTCCCGCTTTAAACGTGAGACCGTCGTTAACCAAGGTACCACTGTATAGCTTTAAACATCAAAATCTGTCAAAAGTGTGTACTATACTTTCCAAATCAAAACAAAAACTAAACTGTAGTGAACTCTACTGGAAAATTTAGTAATTAAACCTCAAATTTATTATATTTAATAAAATATAAAAGGCGGTTGCCATAGCAACGTCATTTAAAGTTCCTTCTGTTGTTTGAATCTTTTTCGAACTTTTAACTTATTTTGTACCTGATGATGGCGCAATGCCGAAAACGTTAGTAATATTATAATCTATTAAAGTTTGTATATTTATCTCAGCTGCATTATGTGCTTTTCATTTTCTATTTCTATAATAAATTTGGAGTTCATTTTCATTTCTATACTACATGTATTTTCGATAAACCACCAATCCTGATTAGCAGCCAAAATCGTCCCCAAATGAATGGTGGCATCTTATCGGGGTTTGACTGTATGTGTATGTCCCAAAAAAAATAATACAGAATTAATATACAGTGGTACCTTGGTTAATGATGGTAATCTGTTCCAGGATTACTGTCGTTATCCAAGGTACGATTCCCCGTAGGATTTAATCGAAAATTGATTAATTCATTCTGGATCCTTCCCACAACCATAGTAAGTATTAAAATTGCAGATAAGACTCATTTAAAATGTCCTAAAAATATGGAAAGTATCATTTATTTATTATATTTGCTATAAAAAAAATTAACATTAATAAAGTGAATCATTCATGAAGACAGATTTTAATTATCAATCTTCACCAGAAAGACAGTTGGGCTCACTTCGGAGTTTTTTGACAAATGAACCCATAAGCACTGATTAACAGCTTATAGAGTCAATTATTATTATACAGATAAGATTTGATTTTGTCTTTTGATGGCGAATGAACAGTGACATGTACTTAACAGCTTATAGATTCAATTATTATACAGATAAGATTTGATTTTGTCTTTTGATGGCGAATGAACCTACTGATAAGCAGTTTATAGATTCAACTCTTATTATACAGATAAGATTTGATTTTGCCTTTTGATGGCGAATGAACAAATGTACTTGCCGATTTATTGTCTATATCGGGTGGCCAACCTGTTTGTCATTAATATCGACTTTATATGTTAACAATGAGTTCGCGATCTACCTTCGAAATTCTTTGTTTGATGATGAGAGTAGATAGGAGCTAAAACGATCTATCTTCGAAATTCTTCGTTTGATGGTGAAGTAGAGATAGGAGCCAAAACCACATATCCCAAAATGACATTAGCCCAAAACGAGATATCCAGCAATGGCGACGGTTTTTTCCTTTTACTTTACTCATAAATCTCAAACACAATAATTCACTTCATCTCTCACAACTGTCAATTCATAGGCACCATGTTGGCATCGTCAGCGAATTTAGAATTTTTTCCAAATGCTCTGCTGCTACCAGCTGTTCTGTTTTGGGCCATAATCAGCAATAAAGCGAAATTTTAACTTTAGTTATCCAGAGAAGGCACTATGCAGTAAGAGAATCGTCCAATAACTTACGAAGATCGACTACAAATCATCCCGCGATTGACCTGCTGGCCACCCCTGGTCTATATGAACTGTAGGATCTCAGACAGACGTTTTTTTCTTCTAATGGAATCTGAAACTGCGACATCACACTACTTGCAGGTGTCAAGTAATATATAACACAAACAAACAATAGAGCAACGTCACACCACTCGCAGGTATCAAGTAATATATAACACAAACAAACAATAGAATCAGACTTTTCTGCAGAATTTAAAATAATAATCATCTTTTAAGAAACTATAAACTAGTGAACTGTTGCACATCTATTTTTAATTAATTAAATAATTTGACATTACTATATGTTAATTATCATTTACTTAAATATATTTTTATATGGGAAACTAAAAACTAATGAACTGATGCACATCTATTTTTAATTAATTAAATAATTTGTTTTCATCTTATATGTTATAAAAACTAGTGAACTGTTGCAAGTCTATTTTTAATTAATTAAATAATTTGTTTTCATTATTATATGTTAAATTATCAATTTGCTCGTCTATTTTTAATCAATTAAATAATTTGTTTTCATTATTATATGTTAATTATCATTTAGTTAAAAATTACTTTTTAATTAAATAATTAGTTTTCATTACTATATGTTAATTATCATTTACTTAAATATATTTTTATATGGTTATAATTTTATATATGTTAATTATCAATTACTTAAATATATTTTTATATGGTTATAATTTATAATGATATTGTCGGATTTGAATTGATTGTTAAAAAAGTAATGATTGACTAAGCTAATTAATTTTAATAAATATATTGTTGGATTTGAATTGATTATGATTAAAAAAATAATGATTAAAAACTGAGCTAACAAATCACATGATGAGATGACGAGATGTTTTAGAGCTCTATTTTGTCAGAAGTTCACATAATCAGGAGTCGTTAACTAAAGCCTGCATCGTTAACCAATTACATTGTTATCCAAGACCGTCATTAACCAAGGTACCACTGTGTAGCTTTAAACATCAAAATCTGTCAAAAGTGTGTACTATACCTTCCAAATCAAAACAAAAACTAAACTGTAGTGAACTCTACTGGAAAATTTAGTAATTAAAATAATTATGATATGTCAGAAAACTGATGATACTCAAGACAGATTAATCAATCTGTCTTGAGTATCAATGCATTGTAATCTCAATGCATTTCTTACCCATCAGGAGATGAACATTATTGGGTGGGACATATATGTGCCATAGGTAATTAATAGGATTACCCTTACATAAGTCAGAATAACTGTACATGAAAAAAATGCCTTCATTCCAGTTGATATTAGATAAATATGAATTTTAGTTTTATATCTTAATTGCTACAACATATTTTTTGTAGAAGTTTCTTTGTACTTTCATATTGTGCAATTATGTGTATGATATATGAGATCATATATGTGCCTCACATTATGGGATTCTATATGAAGCAAATATGGGTTAGTTTGCAATATTAAGAAAAAATATAAAACTTATTACACATGCCCAAAAATTTATAAATTCACTCTTAAACTAGAGTGTAATTACTAAAGTGAGATAGAAATATAAAGCCATTAATTAATTATTATATATAAAATTATATAAAATATGTGACTTTATGTCAATAATAATATTTGGTTTCAAGATATAACAAATATAATTATGTTGTCATTTCTATAAAATTATAATTAATATTGTTAAAACAGAATTAAAAATAAGCAAGATTATCAATTTGTTTTTTTTTAAATTTACATAAATTGAACCTTACGTTAGAAAAATAATTTTTAACAAAATTTCTGGATTAGAAACTTCCAGGATTAGGTAACAACAATGATTGCACATATACAATGTTGTTGTGCCATATTATTCTGTGATTGGAAGGGAAGCAATGCTGTATGGAACAATATCATACCAATGATATGATACTTAAATTAACAAATAATATACAAAAACATAAATAAATCAAGTGATATGATGTTTCAATAATGTAAAGTAACATATTCAAACTTGTAACCAACAAATATGGATGTTTGTGGTATATATCTGAAAAAATATAAAAAAGTTATGGAAAATATTTTACATAAATTTAAATATTATGTAAATTAGGGATAGGTTGTATTTGGTTTCATTCAAAAAATAATTGAGAACCATTGATATAAAACAGTGATGACTCCATGGAATGTGACTAATATGAAATAATGATTTTAACAAATCTTTTAAAAATATTTAAAAAAGAATTCTGAATACAAATATAGCATGACTGAGATGTAAACACTGAAAAAGGCAAATGGGGCTGGTATTAAATTCTATTATGTACTACTGGTATAGAATAATAAATAACATGTATTATCTATACCAGTGATCTTAAACTGCATTACTATTTTTGGCCTGGCTTAATAATATGCATTTATTATTATTATGAAAGTATATAGAAGGTATTTAAAAAAAATCACAATTGCTATTCTTTAAATATTTGAAAATCACTTTAAACTAAATTATTTTAAAGTTTACACTTATATTTGTTTAAATTTATAAAACTTTGTTTTTATAAATTTAAACATATGTAAGTTTAAATTTATATGACACACCTACACACACACACACATATATATATATATAGTAGCAATCAGGGCTGGCTTAAGATACGATCAAGTGGAACGGTCGCTCAGGGTGCCAATGTTTTAGGGGTGCCAGCATCTGTTTTTTTTTTGTTATTATTGTAATAAGACACAATTACCGACAATTATATTTACTCTCCTATAACACAAAACAATTTCATTAATTTTTGTAAATCCATACTATGGACACAGAATATACACACAAAATGCCATTATTGGGAAATTGCTAAAATTAGTCATAAATGCAATTTCACTAGTTTGCCATGAAAGATGATATGCAGTCTATTTTCAATTCCAATTTGAAATTGAATTAATTGTCTAGCATTGAGAATTTTGTGTTCCAAACATTCAGTTCTTGAATAGAAAGTAAGTTTTATTCTTCAATAGAGGAAATAGAAAAACAAACTTTTATTCATAAATTTTTTTGGATATGTGTTAAAGAACAATTGTTCTTGTAGCAAATCTATAATCTAACAAGAACAATCCTTCTTAGATAATAAATTTTGTAAGGAGAGCAGAAGATATGCAAAACTTTAAATGCAGAAAAATGTTCAGAAATTGAAGTTAGATATTGTTAAAAAGAAAAATGTTCTCGTTAAAACTGAACAATGGTAGAAAATGTAATTATTAAATAAATATTACATAGGCTATATATTTTTTCTTTCTTTTTTGTTTTACATAGATTTTTTTCGAGTCTTGCACATATATTTTTCTTTGTTTTGTGTTATTAATATTCTTAATAAAAATTAAGTTTCATATATGGAATTGAAAAAAGTTATTTGTTTTTAATTGGTTTTAGAACATAACTCACATTTTTGCATTGGCTCCAGGTCTCATATAGCAGGGGTGGCCAACTTGTTTGTCATTAAGATCAACTTTATATGTTAACAATGAGTTCGTGATCTACCTTCGAAATTCTTTGTTTGATGATCGAGTAAAGATAGGAGCCAAAACCACATATCCCAAAACGAGATATCCGGCAGCAGCAATAGTCTTTTCCTTTTACTTTACTCATAAATCTCAAACACAATAATTCACTTCAACTCTCACAACTGTCAATTCATAGGTGCCATGTTGTCATCGTCAGCGAATTTAGAATTTTGTCCAAATGCTCTGCTGCTACCAGCTGTTCTGTTTTGGGCCATACTCAGCAATAAAGCGAAATTTTGGCTTTAGTTGTCTAGAGAAGGCATTATGCAGTAAGAGAGTCATCCGATAACTTACAAAGATCAACTACAAATCAACTCGCGATCGACCTGTTGGCCACCCCTATCATATAGCATGGTTTCACACAACAATGTTTCAATGTAAGTAAGTTTTATAAAATATTGTTTTAAAAATTTTGATAAAGTGCTATATTTTTATGAATTTATTTATTTATTCAAAACTGAGAAGGTGCAACAAAAATTTTCATTCAGGGCGCAAAAAGTTCTAGAGCCGGCACTGGTAGCAATATATATATTATGGCATATAATTTAGAAAATTAACCAACCTTTCATATCTAATTCAGAAATATTTTCTCCCAAAAGTATTAAGCAGCTCAACCAACCAAAGATGTCTAAAGTGACCTTTGAAAAGAATGAGTTTGAAATATTGATTTACAGAAAACATACAGCGTGAGTTATGACAAAATAAGTTATAATAAGTGTTCAAAAACCACCTTCAATACACAATGTAACTCAGTTGTAAATCATGTGAATATCTTATTGTAATTCATTGTTGTTGCACTTGATGAGTATTGCAGCATCCAAAATGTAATTAAGCAATGTCCATCATGCTTTCACTTTTTTCTCATAGACCAGCACTTTCATATGTGGATGAAAGTGCTGGTCTATGAGAAAAAAGGAAGCATGATAGACATTGCTTCAACTACATTTTGGATGCTGTGACATTCATCAAGTGCAACACAATGAATTACAACAAGCTATTTGCATGATTTACAACTGATTTATATTGCGTATTGAAGGTGGTTTTTGAACACTTATTATAAACATGCATTTGGTATTGTTATTGCATTTGGCACTTTATTATAAACCTGTATTTGGTAATGTTTATTTTTAAAAATAAACATTACCAAATACAGGTTTGTTTCTTTGTAACCTTTTGTAATAACTAAACTGATTATAACTCTAAAATCATTCAGAATTGGACATATGTTTATATGGCTTTTCACTCAGACCTCTGTATTAGTTACTAAAGTTGTGACTTTCATCACAACTCACCTTGTATTTTAAGTCTCATCCTATGCTACTTTATCTAAAATCACAGCAGAATGCAAAAACAGTAGTTAAGAATTTGAAATCATCTTTAATAAATTATTTTTCATTTTCATAAAACTAAGTTTCAAACAATAATAGGTTGTTAATCAAATAAACAAATTGTTCACAAGTGAACAATTTGTTTATTTGATACCGGTTTGTTTTTTTTATAACAATAATGAATATATTGTTATAAAAAACTTTTTATAACAATATTCAATAAGTACCATTTAGTTTTTCTTATTTACCGGTAATATCAGTTAATCTTTTTTATATAAAGATAAATCTAACATATGACATATGAAGAATGAATTTAGAGTATTTTCAATTTAAAAAGATTGGGAATTATATTTCATTTTTCAAAAATTTTATCAATTGAGATTGAAATATTTTTGAAGACTTAATATACATACCGGTATATAAAAATGTAAAAAAATCTTGCATACAGATTAAGAGAATAACTTTGTTATTTCTATTATGTTCAATAGCAAGATGTTCAAAATTATTTATTTATGATGCTATCCAACTTTCATATCAGCTTAAAAATTTTCAAAAAAGAATCAGTTTTATCTTCATGTAGTATTTTTGAAAATATATAATCTTGTTATCTTGTAGATAACAAGATTATACATAAGCAGATATCTTAAAACAGATTTGTTTTATTCAAAGGCATTAAAACAGGTACTGTATTTATGAAAACATCAATTATTAATTTTTTAGTATTTTGTTTTACAACTATATACTGTACTATATATGAATCTGAAAATTTTCGAAAATTTCAATGGGATTCTTCAATAGCTACATAACTATGTTTGATAAATGTGTATTTTTATAGAACTGAAGAGCTTGCTTTACCTTCTAGGTTTATTGATTGCATATGTTTATATTGTGTGCGGCAAGCATAACTATCCTTTCGAAATTGAATAGTATTGTACTTTATAACTGTACAATTAAATGTAATCATATAGTATTCAAATTTAAAATATAATATTGTATAACAAAAGCAACGTAACTGTTCTGTAGTTTTTAAGAGCCAAGAATATTTTAATGAAATATTCACTTGCATAACGATTTAAAGGCTCTTTCTATCATTATCTGAACATGTGGGCTGTTATCCGTATTTATATATGACGATAAAATTTACATGTTCCAAGTACCTGTTTATTTATTTATTACTAAAACAGCGAAAGTTTTTCTCCAATGGGATTTCGTTACGCATGTCTCGAACGGTGCTAAGCAGCAATTTCAACAAATATTTTTGTTGTTGCATTTTTCTTAATAAATTTTCTTCACGTATTACTATTATTATTTTGTATGTAAAAATAAACGATTATATTAATTCGTTCAAATTTCTGGTTTAAAATTCATTATATCAATTAAATAAAATATATTATTTTCGATTTCTAAAACTGATCTGTCACCCTCTCATATTTTATAATTTATTCTAAATTGGAATTTTTTTAATAAACAATTGATGGAAATTTAATGTAATTACACCCAACATTTTTGTGTGTATACGAAAATATTTTTATTTGTGATCAAATACATTACAAAATCTAATTTTACAATTGAACACTTTATAATTGTTTTTTTTTTTTAACCTTTAGAATATCTGTGTCATTCACTTGTTTACATACAGTAGTTTTGTAATTTATGGCGCATAATTTTATTGATGATTAAAAATAACTGTGTATAAATTCTCGCAAATGCATAATTTCTATTAAAAATAACTGTAATTAAAATAGCTTTACATAACGTCAAAATTACACCCATTACGATTACGAAAGTTAAAATATTTTTGCGTTTCTAGAGTCTCTGTATTTTGAACTCTGATTGCACTTAAGTTTACATATTTCCTAGAATTTAACATTTGCCATAAAATCAGCGATATAGGCTGTAACTGATCAATATAAAATATATATATATATACACACACACTATAAAATTCTCTACGGCATAAAACCTACGTCAAACAAAACTTGCATCAGAAACCTTTTTATTATGTTACCGATTTAAGGTAAGATTTTAATGATAGTTTGTTACCAATAATTTTTTTTTTATTAAATGATGCGAATAAAAAGCAATTATATTGATTATCATTCTTGCAACTGGTCATCATTTCTTAATATTTAAACGCATATAGAAATTGATAAAAGAAACAATAATAAATTTAAATTATTAATTTAATTTAATAAAATTTTAAATCCAAACAACAAATTAATAGCATATGATTTAAAATCACTGTTTGCATAAAAGCTAAAATAATTCTAAAACTTGATAAATTTAAATTATTAATTTAATAAAATTTTAAATCCAAACAACTAATTAATAGCATATGATTTAAAATCACTGTTTGCATAAAAGCTAAAATAATTCTAAAACTTAATAAATTGGAAATGTACAAGAAATGTTTCGATTTATTTAATTAAAATGGAATTCAACAAAAATAGAATTTGGCATCTGGTCTTCTATTCAGTTATAAGATACGAAACATAATTACATAATCATTTTTAAGAATAAAGGATACAGTACTTCAAGACATCTCTGTTCCATAGCGAGTTACAAGTAATTACAGTATGAAATTTACGACCCGTCATTAATCTATATTTAGTATGTTTGAATGTATATCCGTTTACAAATTAAAGCCAAAAGTTAAATAATAAAATTATGTATAGGATTTTATATCATTTCTGAAGACGATTTTGAGTAATTTTTTATTAAAAATTTCCATTTTTTTTTTTTTTTCACTTAAAGTATAATCCTGTGAGTATAACTCATCACTTCTAATAATTTTAGCACGAATTATAGACTAGTTTTTCACATACAGTTTGCGCAGGAAATGATTGATAATTCTATGAGATTTGAAAATGATTATACCAAGAGTGTGGTGAAAGGGTTTTAATATCGAAAATATAACGCGAAATGTGACATATGCTATCAATAACTTAAATAGTACAGTGGATTCCGCTTAATTGGGACAGGTCGGGACTAAGCCATTTTGTCCCAATAAACGTAGTAGTAGTAAATTTAAAATATATGTAATGCCTTTGTATGCGATATACGAAAATAAACATATTGTTATTAAATAGAATATGTAATTCGTAGGTAAAAAATAATAATTAGGTATTAGACCTAATATAATAATTAGGCCTCAGTGTTGATTTATTAAAATAGGTACCTAGTTATTAGTTTTTAACAGATCTCTGACTTCGTCTTCAACACTGGGCCGCTGATAATATTCACGCCTCGCCCGCTAACTATAGAAATTCATTGATCTAATGCTTCTTCGACTTCTTTCCATCACTCTTTTGAATTTTCCTGGAATTTCTTTCTGAAATGCCCATTCCTCACGCAGTTGATTTTCTTGTTGTAGAAAACGCGCTATGGTAGATTTTAGTACACCAGTAATAGCAGGAGTCTACGATGGCTTATATTAAATGGCTGGCTTTTAATTTTATCCAGCAAAGCAAGTCTACAATGGCTTGTATTAAATGGCTGGTTTTTAATTTTATCCAGCAAGCAATTTTATATATTAAATGGCTGGCTTTTAATTTTATCCAGCAAAACAATTTTACTTGAAAGTGTAACTAATTTCTTGGCATCTTGGTAAAGATTTAAAAATTTTAAAATCGACATTGTAAATGAATATCGCTAGGTACAGTAACGATAGACGTTAAGTAGACGCGCACTTGCCAGACTCACGACGATGGCTAGTTTTGCCGAATTCAGTATTGTTATGTATTATTTATCAATGATGATATTTACTTATAATTTTACTAAAGACTAGATGTTTATATTAGTGCGGTGACAGTGTGTCGACGATGTGTATGTAATAAGCGATAAGAAACGACCCGCTCCATTGTGTTAGTCTGTATTGTCTTTTAGAAAGGTTTAACCTGAAAAATTACCGGTACAATAAAATGTTGTTATAATTTTAATATAAGGAATTTTTTTTAAGGAAAGCACACAAGTATCAGTATACGTAGTGTTGCCATACTTTCGAAAAATCCCTAATATATATCAAAAATTGAAAATTCCTTTTCTGCTACTGTCCCAAATAAGCGTTTAAATTATGTATTAATTTATTAGTTTGGTTTCCGTTCTTTGAGATTTGTGCCAATTAAGCGGAATCCACTGTATAATGTTTTGCAACTAAATTTTCCCATAGTATGGTACCCAGGATAGCCCTTCTGCATTATTTAGTTGTCCTTTGTGGCTCACAAAATGAATAATCGTTAGGAACAGCTTTGTGTTATTTCAGGAGAGTCTCTCGCTCTTCTCTTCCTTTGTATTAGTCACGGATATTAATTGCATCGCCATCGTCTAAATTTGATCATTCGGAATGGTTAAAAAAATCGCAATCATGAACTTTTATCTATATTCATATTTTCTTTTAAAAGTTCTTACTGGCGGTAATAGAAATATGATGATAACATTTCTTTTTTATAAAATAACTTTTTAAATAAGTATAACATACGTGTGCGGCAAATAATATCAATAGAATTTTAAAAATTCCGAACTGCCACCATTTTTTGCGGAATCAATACAGATTTCAAATTAAATATGCATACAGGTAGGTGAAAGGGATTGGCTTATTATTATTTAATTACTCTTACGTTGTTTTATTTTTGAAATAATTTGCGATCGAAATGATAACAAATAGTGTCATAAAACTAATTTTAAAATATTTTTCATATGAATATAGTATTCATGTATTATAAGTATACACTACGGCATCTTTCGGATAGCAAAATTTTAGATTATCTCAAAATTAAATCTGCAGAATTGGACGCGTGGAAACACTTTGGCTTATCACAAAGGGAGGTTCGATTCCGGGTTATACTTCTTGAAAAATTTATTCGGTCGCTGATTCCTGACGATTAAAATCCCGCTGATTTCTCCAGAGGGATGGCCAGCTTATGGCAGAGCTACTTTTATCTTATTTAGTACTCAACAGAGTGAAAAAGGGCATCATTTGTTAACAAAAAAGCCTCAAAATTAGTCGGCCAGATTGGCCGCGTGGAAACGCTTCGGCTTTTCACTCTAGAGGACCCGGGTTCGAGTCTCGGGTCCCACTCCTTGAAAATATTTATCGTGGGGTCCGGGCCCAGCCTGTCAATCCCCGTCCTCCACAATCCGGCTGACCCAGGTCCGGGCTGGCCCGTCGATCCCCGTCCTCTATAATCCGGCTAACCCCTCCGCAGGAGTGAACAGCCTGTGAAAAGGCTTGTTTCGCCCCGCCACATAGTATTCTTCTAGAATGGAGTGTGGCATCATGTATTGTTAAAAAAGCCTCAAAATTAAGGATTTTATAAAATTCAAAATATTTTGTAGTTTTCTAGATATATTGTAGACTAACAGAGAATATATAGACGATACATTGATGAATACTATTGAGATTCACACAAAAGCATAAAAGTAACTGTTCTGACAAAAATATAATAGCAGCAGATATTGTTTCCATTATATTTCTTATAAAGGAAAATTTAAACTAGCCATCAGTCAAAAACTAACTAATCCAGCAGTCGGACGATTGCTGGATTAGTTAGTTTTCCATTAGCACCGAGATGAATTCTTGAATCTCGAAAATTTTCAGCTTTTTAGACTCAAATTATGCATTATTCGTCTGATCTCGTTTTAGATTTTTGCAGCTTGTCCTCTAGTTCTGTCACTTAATAATCAGCAAATTATTAGAAATTGGAATTAAAAAACAATTTCGTTATTCGTTACAAGATTTAATTAGCTTAATGATAAATTGTAGAAACAGCACCGCTTAGTATTGAATACTTTCCTCGTTGATTTCATCCTTCAACATACTTCTTTTTTAGATTTTAGTTTTTCCATTCTGTTGAAATTTGTTGTCCGATTGACTTATCTTGAATTATGCGACCGATGTACATATATATATTTGGCGGCGACAACTTGTACAGCCTATCAAACCCTGGCCAATATCAATCACAAGATGAATCGGAAGATTGAAGGACGAGATTCAACGAACTGGGCCTTCATGCTTCTTGAAAATTAGTTTTTTGGTCAACAAATGAAGCCAGTTTCCATTCTGTCAGAATACTAACTGACGGGGCAAAACAAGCCCTTCCACAGGCGGCCCACCTCGGCGGAGGAGTCAGCCGGATTGTGGAAGACGGGGATCGACGGGTCGGGCCCGGACCTCATGATAAATATTTTCAAAGGATGGGACCCAAGATTCCAAACCGGATCCTCCAGAGTGGAAAACCAAAGCGTTTCCATGTGGCCAATCCGGCCGACGAAAATTAGAAGTTTGAGACTGGAACCATCAAAATGATAAACGATTGCGTTATAATGCGGTCATCCAGCTGACAATAACTGTTGAGATTCAAAGTCCATCATAAGCCGCTCATAGCCATGGGATCAAGCATCAGATAAAGACTGGTTCAGTGGTCCAGGTTCAATCTTAAAAAATTTTGATGATGAATCCGGAATTGAACCTGGATCTTACAAATGGTAAGACAATGTCAGCCGGATTGGCTACGTGGAAACGCTTCGGCTTTCCACTCTGAAGGACCCGGGTTCGAATCTCGGGTCCCACCCCTTGAAAATATTTATCAAGTACCCGGGTTCGAGTCTCGGGTCCCACCCCTTGAAAATATTTATCATGGGACCCGGGTTCGATCTCGGGTCCCACCCCTTGAAAATATTTATCATGGGGGCGGGTTCGAATCCCGGGTCCCACCCCTTGAAAATATTTATCATGGGGTTGGGTTCGAATCTCGGGTCCCACCCCTTGAAAATATTTATCATGGGGTCGGGTTCGAATCTCGGGTCCCACTCCTTGAAAATATTTATCATGGGGTCCAGGTTCGAATCTTGGGTCCCACCCCTTGAAAATATTTATCATGGGGTCCGGGCCTGGCCCGTCGATCCCTGTCCTCCACAATCCGGCTGACCCCTTCGCAGGGGGTGGGCAGCCTGTGGAAGGGCTTGTTTGCCCCGCCACATAGTATTCTACCTGAATGGAGTGTGGCGTCATCTGTTGACCAATAAAACTGGTAAGACAATGTTTACCATGCGATTTCTTCAACATATAATCGGCCGGATGGCCGTTATATGTTGAACATTTGCTTAACGCCGAGGAAATCAGAATTCAATTTGGGGTCCCACATCTCCCCTTTTCTGAAGTCCGATCCAGATCATGAAATCCTACTCTTCAGCTTTCCTTCACTGGCGTAACTGGCTGCTAACGCCCATAGTGTTGACCCCACTATGGGCGTTAGCAGCCAATAGTAAGCTCTAAAAGTGGTCATCTCCAGTTAAAATATATCCCATGAGCAATATGGCAGTTTAACTAATCTTAAAAATATCGGATAAAGCCGCTCCTTGATGAGTTCAACTGAAGGATATATAGTTTGGGTTTAAATGGCATAATCGTCGTGAGATTCGGTGATATTAAACTTCAAAAGAACCTAAAGTTAACATCATCTTGGTGGCAGCCGGATAGCCGAGTGATAACGCTGTCGGCGTGCCACGCAGGAGGAACTGGGTTCGCGTCCCGGATTTTTTCGGAGTACTGAGCCCGGCCCGGTCGTCCCCGTCCTTCATCATACAGCCCCTCTCCACGGGTATGGGTGCAGCCCGTGGTTGGAACTGGCCCCGCCCCCTGCTTCCACGGGTGTGGGTGCAACTCGTGGTTGGAACTGGCCCCGCCCCCTTACACGGGTGTGGGTGCAGCCCGTGGTTGGAACTGGCCCCGCCCCCTTAGTGATCTCCCTGATTGGAAAGGGGGTGTAAAATATGCAGTCATCTTGGTACTTTCATAGATTTGATTTTAATTACGTCATCGAATCACGAGAATATTTATTTAGCGGCCGCCATTTTTAGAATTCATCACAGACTAGCCAACATCCACGATGGAATCGCAATCGCAAGGTTGAACGAAAGGATTTAACAACTCCAACCCCTTCTGAAAAGTGGAACCCCGATACTCGAAGATTGTTAGTTTTGTTAAATAAACAATATCTTACAAGAAATATTCTGAATCTGGTAGCGACCATTTTTAGAACTCATAAGTTGGCCAACACCCATGATGAGATCAACCGGAAGATTGAAAAGGGCTCAACGGACCAGTCCGAACCCATCCTAAAAAACTGAAAATATAAGACTATCATCCAAGTCTGTTAGCGAATGTTTAACCATACGACCAATCTTTTCAACATATAAAATGCATAAAAACAAATTTTATTCAATTCTATCAATAGTATGAATCAGAGATCGTAAGTTTATCAAAAAAATCAAAATATGGTCGATCAGACTGTTCATGTGAAAACACTTCGGCTTTCCATCCTTGAGTACTCAGGTTCGTCTAAGGTCCCACTCCTTGGAAAAATTTATCATGGGGTCCGAGCCAGGCCGTCCATCCATAGCTTGTTTCGCCCTGTCTACAATCCCGTTGATCCTTCCACAGGGGTGGGTAGTCTGTGAAAGGGCTTGTTTTGTCCCTCCATTTAGTACTCTGAATGGAAATGTCATCCCGTCGACAAAACATCAAAATATGTAAATTTATTCAAACTTTTTTACAGCTGCTATAATCAAAAACAGATTTATGAATTATAGTAGAAAATGGTTTGAGGGGTTCGAAAGTGAACTAAATGGATATTATCACATTCATACCCGCTAAACATTCAAAATGCAAACTATACAGATAACTAATCACAAAGTGATCAGATTTTTTATGGTATTTTAAAACTGCACAATGAGCAAAGCGAATAAAAATAGTACCGCTTCTTAAAACACTTCAAAAAAGCGTTCTCGAAAGAATATGATTTTGGTTCTTTATAATATGCACGATTTTAAATACAATATCCGAATTATATGCCAAAGGAATATATTTTAATAACTACTCAAATTGTATATTTAAATGATTTAGAAGTACAAAAAGGAGGTATATAAAATATTTTTAGATAGCTGATTTAAGTCTAGTTAAGTAGCCATATTCCACATGCGATATACTGTATCTAGCAGCAGCCACTTTGAGTCCATCACAAGCTGGTTAACACTCATATGTGTTGTGGTCAAGAGAAAAGTTCAAGGATGGAGTTTAACTGGCTAGACTCAGACATTTACTGAAAAATCAAAAAGTAGGGACCAGGAATGCTGAAAACTGGAAGTATCGTGACATATAATTTGGTCTATCTGGACTACAAAAAGCACTATATTAATTGATACCATTGATATACATGAACTGAATTACACTTCACTAAGATTATTTCTATCATTTGTAACTTACATAAGAATCATATATTTAACAATATCGAAATAAAAGATTTAATAATTGGAATTATTGTTTTTAGATAGTTATCAAGAAAAGATGTATCGCAGTAAATTAGCAGATAATAGATTAGCAGAGAAGCTGATCCATCGTTGCAATTTCAGTCACGGAGAAATAGAGATATTGATGAATCATTACAGGGATATATGCAAAAATTCCGTTATGGACAAAGCAACGTTCATTGATATTCTGCAAAACACTTTCGACATGACTGATGATCTTCTCATTGACAGAATATTCCGGATATTCAATAGAAACAATGATGGGAAAATAAGCATGGAAGAATGGATATTGGGTCTGTCCATAATTTTGTGTGGAACAATGGAAGAGAAGATGAGTTTTTGTTTTCGCGTATATGACCTAGCAGGCGATAGCTTCATCTCTCGCGAAGGATTATATTCTTTGCTAAAGAATAGAATGCAAAAAACGGGAGACGAAGATCCCGATGACACTATTAAGGATTTCATCGAAATGATAATAAATAAAATGGATCATGACCGAGACGGGCATCTGTGTTATACCGATTATAAAAATTCGGTATTGCGTGAACCGCTTTTTATGCAGGCATTTGGACCCTGTTTGCCAGAAGAAAAACTTCGAATCGCCTTCCTGGCACTTTTTAAAGAAAAGATTCCAAAATAAAGACGAGGCGCACTCATACCATATTGTATATAACCCGCAATATTTTTCGCATCTTGTAAAATGTAAAATTCAAGAATAATTCAAATAAATTTTCACGTTATCTCTATACTGACTTTAATCTCTTTTAAAAAATATCTAATGTACTTAAGATAAGAATTAATTCGGGTTAATATGTGGGTGTATTTCCAACATTTAAAATTGAAAATCATAATTATGCTATACAATATAAAAAAATGATCTTTTTTCTTATATTGATAACTGTATACACACTTAAGGCAGAAATTACCTTAATTAATGTTATGAAAATATAAAAAACATTATCGGAAACAATTTGGATACCTTATCATTTTAATCAGTTACCTAATTTAATCTCTGAAAATTTTTTCTGAAAAGTATAGGATATCATACACTTACCGAAAACGGGTGAGTATTATTTTGTTTTTGCAATTTACTTTAAAATGATTTCAAAACTATTACACGTTCAAGACGACTTTTCAAATTCATTTTGTATATTATGGAGACTTAATCCAAATAATTTTGTCAAAAGGCTACTAATTTTGACAAATCATTTATATGGAAAATTTTAAGATCAATAGTATATTTAAAATTATGGTGTCAATCAGATTTTTTATAATTGCATATATTTTATATTTATTCCGCAGCAATACATCTTTCAGAATGATGATCACATGTTCTGATGATAACCTTAATCGAAAAATAATTCAGTACGGTATTGTTTCTTAAATAATAATAATTGCTAGTACATTTTGTTGGTAATATTCTATATCTAATTAGTAAATCATTGTAAATCGAAAGATCTTATTAATATAATTAAAAATAACTAAAAATATAAACTTTTTCAATTAAAATTAACTTCAATATATATAATTATACTGTTAACAAATTATCAGAATTACTATCACTCAGCTATCTCTATAAAGTCCACAAGGTGATTTATATTCTGTTAATTGAGGTATTAATTTTTAAAATTCCACATATTCTGAATTTCTGCTTTTAATATAAATAGTATTTTATTTATATAGTTCTTGTTTTCATGCTATAAATCTCTTTTTTTTATGCAATTCACTATATATTGCAGTACAATAGCTATTTTTATGAATGATAATCTAGTGGTTATGTATATTGAAATTTTGTATTGTATTATTTTCTTATTATTTTGAATAATAATATGTTTAATTGCAAGTTGAATATGATCTTAATATATTTGTTTTAAATCATCATGATAGCATTACAGTTTTAGTATTAAAATATATTGTTATTAGAAATCTGTATAAAACTGGTAATATTAAAAACATTTTATAAATAAAATTAACTATAGTATATCAAAAGTTAAAAATTTCTTATTTTTAATAGGAAACAATGAATAATCAGAACTATGTACTGAGAAGTCGAATGCAGATGCATTCACATCCAACAGCATCTTGCCTTTTGATGGGTGCATTTTCCATTTGCCTTTTGATCTTTGGAATTGTCACAACATTTGCAGGAAGTATTATAACTGGTATTGCTTATAGAAAATTAAATGCATCTTTCTACAACACTTCCATGTCTCTTCGAATTGCTGGACCCATACTCACTACCATTGGTTTGTTATCTCTATTTATTTCAGTTCTGTTAATATGCATAGCTTCTCATATGAATAAATCTTCACATCAAAGATTGGAAGAAGATATGCTGGCTGTGCCAGAAAATGAACATCCTCCAATTTCACCAATTAATGCCACTACTCTTTCCACACAATTTGCCAATCATCAATATTTTGAAACAAATAATCAAATTATTAATAATTATCCTGACTTGCCACCACCTTATAGTGAAATTGATCACAACAGATAATTCTGACTATACTAAAAATTATTTGAATGCTACATAAAATTATTTAAATTTTTAATAACAAAATATTGAATATGAACCAAATTTACAGGAGGACTAATAAAATGTGATAAAAATAACTGAAATAATCTATTCTAATGCTGTAACAGATTTTATATATGAGCACAGCTTTACGTTACAGTATTATACTGTACTAACAAAATAAAATATTTTAAAGAAATATCATAAATATTTTGTACTTGATTAAATAATTAGTAGTACACATATTTAAATTTATTGTAAGTAAATTGTAAAAAATAGATATTTGCTTAAATTTTTATATTATAAAAAATATGAAAACTTTTTAAATTTAATAATATAGAAAATAAATGAAAAATTATTTAAGACATAAAACTATTAAATAAATAACCTTTCTTTTTAATAAACAATGCATTCATATATCAGAAAATAAATATATTAAATGCTTATCTACATGTCTGATTTTAGTTATAGTTTTAGTCAATCAATTTCAGTGTCATGCTGATATAATCTGAAGTTCACAAAAAAGGAATTTAATTGTGAGCAAAATATATTGCATAAACCAGAAAAACTGTAACAAGCTGCAAACAATAGCAGAGAAAGTCAAAAATGATAGCAAATGCTACTATATTTATAGTATTAATTTTTATATCATCCTACTAGTATTATTTCTAATCAATTTTTCTTATTCTTATAATTCTAATGAAATAAGCAATGACTTAATCAAAACAATTTTTAAATCTATGTACAGAACTAGCATCCAGAACCTGAGAGAGGTGACATGGGATCCATGCCAGTCACAAATACAGATAGTCCTTGACTTATGATTATCTCAATTTACAAGGGTGTTGTAATCAGTAAATTTTATGATTGGTCAATGCAATTGACATAGATTTGAGCTGTGAGTGATAGTCTGATAAGTCATAAATACAGTCCTCAACTTACATAAGTAGATCATTCCATGAAACCTTACATAAATCAAATATAAATATGTCATAACAAATGCTATACAGTACTGTTGTGTCACAAAGATGTAAAATAAAAAATAGTTATATTAAAGAATAAATATAAGTTGCATAATAAAGCAATTGTATATCATCTTGGCAGATTTTCATTCAACCAAGATCACATACCTTCAGTTTTTAGGAGGAGTGTGAGTTTGGGTCCAACTTGTTAACTAAAACTAATTCTATATAGACTATGTCAACCAACAAATCTATATATGCCAAATTTATGCAAATGAGGGATTAATATAATATATTAAATATAATATAATATATCTATTGAATTACTTACATCAAGTTTGCTACTGCTATTCTGCTATTAAAACTGAACTCGACGTTGGAGCCTTTCATTCTATAGGGTCTTATAATTCCACATGATGACTTTTGATAATTCTAATTTTTTTTATATAATTAAAATAGATAATGCTACACTTTATGAAAGGTCTTCCCAAATACTTGTCGCAATCTATACTCAATAAATTAAATAAATTTCTTTCGTTATTAGGTTTTTCCATCGAAGATTTTTTAATGATACATATTTGAATTTTTTAATTTAATCATTTGATAATAAACGATATGTATTTGGAAAGTGGGTAATGTTAGTTCTTTCCAGAACGGCGATTTTCACATCCAATTTAAAAATATCCATAAATATTTATTTCTAACAATCATAAAACCATAAGACTTTGGACACATATTTATGAGCTCCTAATTTGTATATATATAATTTTTAAAAGAAATATGAAATTAATAATAATAAACATATTTTCAGTTTTGAATATTTAATAACCGCGAAAGATAAACTTTATTTCTCGTAAAGTTAATTAAATTGTTATTTATAAGATTATTATATAAGAGAAATCAAGAAGAGGAATTTTTCAAATGTTTTCTATTTTCAAACCATTCAAAAATATAAGACTACTGTTTCGAAGTAAAAACGTTTCCATAATATTCTGCTGGTAAAGTGTTTCTTCATCTGTTGATCATACTCCAATTGCGTCATGAAACAAAGCGCTTCACTTTTAATAAAGTCAATTAAATCTTTTTCATCAGCGATTTCAACGTGAAGTACATATTGCATTCCTTTTCTCAATAACAAAGGTTCTGTTAATACTATATGTTTTTTTTCTTTATCATGAAATATACCAAATTGTTCTGGTAAATTTTCATGACAGGTTATATTTCTTCCTCTGATTTTCATATTTATTTCCTCACACAGCAGCAACTTAATTGGTAGTGTAATTTCAATAACGAAACAATCTTCGTGAACTAATATTTCACAAAAGAATTCATGATCTGTTTTCAATTGCTTGTTTCTTATAAAATGTAAATTATAGATTTTGGTATATGTGTATAAAGAAATATTATTATTTTTTCTCCTTTCCACTTTTGTCTTACATATTGATGTTGGTAAATGTGTCTTCCCTTCACTCCTGTAATATTCACGAATTTTTTCGATTTCTTCAAGAGTAAATATATATAAATTAAAAATATAATTTTCTAAAAAATCCAATCCCATCGCTAGAAATCTGATAAAAGGGAAGAAGGGTTCCATTATACGTCTGACTTCTTTCCCTATATGTTCATCTACAGTTTGTGAACATGATGGCTGCTGAAGTTCTTTTCCAATCTTCATTTTGCACCATGCATAAACGGCGTAGAAAAGATTTTTTTCTGTCAGAGATAGGTATATTGGTCTAGTAACGAATCTTAGAACGGTCTCTTCTCCACAATGCAGCCACTGTACTCCAAAAAATATCGTTTCCCACCAATTATCGAATCTTATCCAACAATGATATTGAAGCAGATATTCTTTATGTCTGCAGGAAAATTCATAAATATTGCAAACGTTCTGAGGATTAATATTCTGAATCAGGTAGTGTTGACAATAATCCCTCCCTGCTTTAATGTCATATATTTTGCTGATTTCGTACATTTTTATTGCGTCGTTAACAGAAATAAATATAGCATTTTCAAATTCTGCCAAACTAAGGCCAACAATATAAATTTATTTCCATGCCGACTTTCTTATTATAATATTAATTTGATTCAAAATTTAATTTTAATATACTCACTTTATCAAGTTGGAAACTACATCGAATGAATGAGGCAACTGAAGAATAATTTGGGATGAAAAACTGATTTGTGTTAATTCCAAAAGTAATATTGATTGTTCTTCAGTGTATTTTGCAATGTTTATTTGAAATTCTTCTCCATTTTCAGCTAGTAATATTATCTTTTGTTCTGATGTCATGATTAA